>APFE030880414.1:25857-42935 GCA_000404065.3 Pinus taeda
TGTTTTATGATAAACCTGATGTATGGGTCTCATAATGTTTTGGTTAGAAGATGAAATATTAATGAATGGATGATCTAATAGATAAAAATTCAGCTATTACGAGGAGACATCATTCCTGCTTGATTATTCTTAGATAAGTATGTGATTCCTATGCATAGTTGGAGGCACCTATCTCAATTTCAAATCAATGGTGTAGGTCTAGAAATGTGAGTACATGTGTAGAGTAGAGGCAATCCTTCAACTCAATGGATGCTTTCTATTGGGACTCAGATTAGAAATAATTTTCTCTTTTTTCACCCTTGTTAACTTGACTTAGAGGCCAAGTGATATGACAAAATCCCAACATGAACCTCTGAAAAAAAACCAGCAAAGGAAAAAAAATGCAAACCTTTGTTAGAGTTGTTTAGGCTGGCCATTCTAAAATGACTTTGATCTTAGTCAGATCCACATGCATGCCTTTCTCATCAATGATGTAGCCCACATATTTGACCTGGCTTATGCCAAAGGTGCATTTCTCTAAGCTTGCACATAGTTTGTGCTATCACAGTGTTTGGAGGGCCTACCAAATGTCTTGTAGGTGATCTTCTCAAATCTTGTTGAAGATGATGATGTCATCCATATATAGAACCATGAATGAGTTGGTGAAGGTCCACAACATGTCATGCATCAAAACTCATAAATGTTGTAGGGGAACTTGTCAACCCGAAAGGAATGACCAACAGATTGAAAAGCCCCCCCTTGGATTTGTAGGTGATCTTCGATACATCTATGAATTTGATTGGCACTTGGTGATAGCCAGCCTCAGAATTGATCCTGTTGAAATATTTGTCCCCCTCGAGCTCGTTAAGAAGGTCATAAATATGTGGGATTGGATACCTGTTCTTGACATTGATTTTGTTTAATGCCCGATAATCAATACAAAGCCTCCAAGTTCCATATTTCTTTTGTACAAGTATAATTGGGCTCCCACAAGGTGAGGAACTTGGTCGGATGTGCCCTTTTTGTAGAAACTCTTAGATTTACTACTTGATTTCTTCATTTTATAGAATGGAGTAACAATATATTAACCCATTGGGTAGGGGTGCTCCGGGAGTTTGATCGACCAAATGCTTGACCTAACAGTGAAAAGGTACCCTTGTGGGTTAGGATAATATGTTCCTGTATTCTTCCACATCCTTATCCACCTACTTCTAATGCATGGGGGAATCCTTCCTAGGGTCCATGAATGTGGCTACTATCTTCCCCTTCCTTTGGGAGTGAATCGGAAAGAAAAAAAAAATCTCAGTCAAGGAGATGATATTACTTCATTACATAGTAGAGAATAAGGAGATGGCAGTAGGGATGTTTACCTGCAGTATCCTGTATAGCTCATTGCCCAAAGTAATAATAATATTGTGAGGCATGGACTCATATACAATATGAAGCTTCCACAATATGGTTGGAATAATAAAACATCAAAAACGTCAAGAGGAGAAACATCACACAATACCTCATTTGTGAAGCGCTTGATGTTATAGGGAAGGTTTCACTGCTATCTCACACACAAATCTCGTCCATGGTGGATCCACCCGATGGTGTATGACCGTGGGTGTGGTGTGGCCGGTAGGACTAACTGCTTCACAACCTCTACTGAAATGAGGTTCTTTTGTCTCTCGTTGTTGAGTGGAGAACCATTAATTGACATCTATGAGAGGAAGAGATGCTCCCCCTCCTCTGAATCTTCAAGATGAGTCTTCTTGTCATTAGTTGTGACAACGATGGCACTGGTTTATTTTTCAATAATATTATTCCCCTTGTTGTTTCCCTTATTAGGTTGTAGCTAAGAATCAGAACATCCATTAGACTCTGAAGCTTTCAGCTTGACCACCAATGACTCCTTGGCGCGACACTCATTTGTGTTATGAGTGGGGCTCTTGTGGAACCCACACCACTTTCCTGTGTCCTTCATTTTCTTGGTGCCATTATTTTTACTTTGTTTTGTGGTTTGGGGGCAGTCTTTCCCTACTTTTGATTTTCAGATCCAAAGTTGCGCTTTTTTCATTTAAGTTTTTGTTAAATCTTGGAAGCATATCGGTATGTTTCACTTAGTGAGGAGACATTTGCTAACTCCATTTCTTCCCTAATTTATTTATGCAGATTGTCACAATACTTGAGCACTAGATGTCGCTCGGAGTATTTGATACCCAACTTTGTGTGTAGAGTATGGAAAATATTTATGAACTCATGCACATCACGGTCCCTTTGCTACCTTAGTGTGCTCCACTATATGTACTTTTCCACATAGCTCCCCATGAGGTAATACTTTTCATTGACAACGCCTCGAAAAGAGTCCCAAGAGGGGGCATCTTGAATCATAGACGGTTCCTCCACCTTTTTCTCACATTAAGTTTCCCACTAGTCCTTGATAATGGGAGCAACCTTAAGAAATCCAAAAGTAATATTTTCCCTATAAAAAGAACTATGGACCGAAAAATAACCTTCCAACAAATTCAACCATTTATCTACAACATCTACACCTATTTAAACTTCGAATATAGTGATATTACAGTTCACTTGTACCTTGAAAGGGGTGGCAACACTAAAGTGACTGTTGGATGAATATGCATTGATGGTGGGAATCCGTCGAAAGATCTATGCAAAGTTATCCACCATATTATTCCTTTGCCACTTAAGGGATTATTGAGAAATAGTTTGATAGGATATCCTGCTCCCTCATATTTCTTTTCTTCTACCATGGGAGACCGTCAGTGTCAGAGGGGGAAATATTGGGAAGGTTCAACCACTTCAAGTCCCAACTCCTTATACCCCGACCTCATTGGGACATGCATAAAAAAATAGAGAAAGACAAGATTGTTTTGATAACACTAATCTAGATTTATGAAGGAAAAAAATGAAATACAGGTATACAGAAAACATAGACATATAACAAAAACAAAACTTCAATTCATTAATAACAAAGTACCAAAATTGTTTACAAGCATAATGGAAATAAACTAGTTCAGGCAATGGTAGCTTATCTATGAGAAGATATGTGGAGGCTACATGCTTTCTGAAGTGCGTTACAATGAGTCTCAAAGGCCTATTTATTATTGAAAAATAATGGAAAACACTCATCATCCAAAAACCTAAACCTAGGAGATGAAATGCGAAAGGTTTGTGGGCCCCATTTGGGTAAATTGGTACATAAGCTTCTCAAGGTTGTAACATTGGCATAAGATCTCTGCTTCAAGTGTATGATACCTTGTTAGAAACATCTATCCGAGGAATACAAATTTCGACTGCAAACCCATACCAAAAGCTGCGAGTTTGCTCATTTTCCAAAAAAAATGTCACTTTTGGGCCTCAAAATGGCTCGAAAATTCAAGACCTAAAATACTGTCAAAATAATAAGCTATGCTACAATTAAGGAATTTGAAAGAAACAGTAGTAGGGGACCAACTAGAATAGGTGGGTGACCACCAATATCTACCTGGATCAATGATCGCTCAATCCAAACCCTCAAGTGGGAACTCCATAATACAAAAATTTCATTCCCTTTCCAGCTAAATACTTTCCAAAATATTTCCAAAATCCAAATACATTTGTATTCAATTTATCACTAGCCAATTTGACTTTAATGGACTTCTTGATTTCCCTCGCAAGATTTTTTTGTCCTTTTTCCCAACTTGGATCAAGCCTATATTTTCAGTTAAACCTAAGGGATCAGCATTCTGTGATTAAGATTTTTTGTCTTTATCTCTTTTAGTATATTCTTCCTCATCTGGTTGGTCAACCCAAGAAATTGCCTTTACACACTTTTCCCAACAATTTAGAGGGGCATCTAGCATTCACAAGGGTTTGTTGAATATGAGCTTCCTCTATCTCTAAGTCCAAAGGATCTTATATGACATGAACTTCTTCCTCACTAATTTTTGTTTCCTCTAATGATTCCTCTTTGAAAATAACTTCTTCTTGATTGTCTATTGCTTCTTCTTTATCCTGGGTCTCTTCTACCTTATATGACCTATAATGTTTACTCTAAGCTCCTTCACATCATTTGGGCCTCCAACTACCTTTTGAGACTATTATTATGCAACCTATTGGGGGAATTTTTAATTTCATGCCCTATTTCGAAACACACTCGTCACCAAAATAAAGCATTTTCATAATCAAGCTTTTGAAACCATACATAGTCTGGAGATGTTAGATTTATCTCTGTAGGAAAACCTTTATTACAATCCATCTCTCGACATATTTGAGCATAAGTGGTATTGAAAAAAAATTCATTTTCTTAACTACTAGAATAAAAATTCCCCATTGTATTTCGAATTGTAATTAACGATGATTCATTACAAAGATGCAAGGGAAGGTTCGAGAGCGTTACCCAAACTGGAGCCATGGATATCGATGCGACATTGACATAAAAAATAGGAGATTAGGGTTGCATGAAGAGACGAGCATTACCTTCGAATGAGGGTCCAGAATCACAAAAAATCTTCTTATCCTCAAGATTATCATAGACAACAACAAAAAGACCCTAAGTTAGAGGATCTATATTCATATCATCAGTTAATAAGGATCTTCATGAATCCAAAATCCACTTGTGGAGATTGGTCAACTATGACCAAAACACATTAAATCAACATACAAAACCTTGATCTAGGAAAATAAAAATTGACCTAAAGTTATCCTCCTCCAAGGTAATATTAACTGTAGGAGATTCTTGAACTATCATAAGAACTGATCTGATTTTTTATTTTTGAAAATGGCATTGTAAGAAACCTTGGCTTGAGTTGCCCAAAAAAAAGAAATTGCAAAAAAACTCTGATTCTTTCAAAAGAAATTGACTTCTTCATTGAATCACAAAAATTATCCACAATTCAGAAAACTACAAAAACCACAGTATAAAATTCTAGTAAAAACTTGCTCTAAGAAAAGTAATAACTAAGTAAAGAGAAACGCTCATCACCACAAGAGTCTGCAAAACCCACTCCATCAAGCTATAATCTTCTTTTAAAAATATACATTCTCAACTTTTAAACAGAGGATTAATATAATAGATAAGTAAAATATAATTTTCACATCACTGTAATGGTATATATCATGTTTCACTAAAGACGCAGTAACAAAAAAAGACTGCAAAGAAGGGATCATAATGAGTATAAAAGAAAGTGAACAAGTTTTTTTTGAACTATTTAACGTTAGTATATGTAATGAATCATATGGTTTAAAGTTAAAAAATGTTACTCATTTTCATCATATTTATGGCATAATTTAAGTTGAAAGATCATCGAAATATTTAGAATATTAAGAATATACTTTTGCATTGTGGACAGCATGAGAGGCAAAATGATATTGTAGTCTACTTATTCTCAAATTTCTACCGACTCCTACTGGTCTAAGGCGATCCATTGTATCGTACTCGTCGTCAAAATTACCAACACTGAAAGTTCCTCGACCTTGCATCAACATACTCGGAAGTTGAAACGAATCTCAACTAACTTCTTTTGGGTGTTTTTACACGTCTCGGTATATTTTTGGGTGTTTTTACACGTCTTTGGTTAGTTTTATTTTTGAATTTTTGCGAAGTTTGGGTATGAATTTAATCTTCAACTCTCTGAAATGAGTGGATTAAGATTTAATTTAAAGGGAGTATAGGCTTAGTCAACCTCAGGGGTTCAACCGTAGATGATTCCAGACCGGATGGAGGCCATTGAATACTCGCAGAAGAAAGGACGGGCTTGGTGTAAATATAAAGGATTTCTTCTTTAAAATTAAATGAAGGGCAGTAATTCTTATTTTCTTATCTTCCACGGCGATACATATTTTTCTAGCAGAGAAAGAACCGCCAAAGCAGAGGACAATTTTCCCCGAATTTTTGATTTGCAGACTTAAAAAACTCCTCCTTTGTTTTTGATTTGCAGAGTCCATCTCCTCCTCTCGAAAAAGTAGAGGTGAGTTCTTATGTTGTTTTTGTTGTTATTATGTTTAGTTTTACGTTTGAATCTTTGGGAAGTTTGGGTATGAATTTAATTTTCAAACTTTTTGAAATGAGTGGATTGAGATATAATTTAAAGGTTAGCAAAGTGTGGATTTAAATTAATTCTATAGTTTGGCTAATTTTGGATTTAAATTTAATTTAAAGTTTTGGAGACTCAATTTTGTTTTATGTTTGTCTATGGTGGCATTTAAGTAGGAACATTTGCATTTAAATTTAGATTTCCATTGTATTTTTGAGTCTTTTTGGCAATGTATTTGAATTGAATCATTTGCTGTCTTTTAGTTTTCAAATGATACAATACACAAACTTTCTGTCTTTAAATGTGTTTACATTTGTCACTTTCATGTCTTTAGAGATGTACAATGGTCGTGTTCAACTTCATGTGGGAGTTATTTATGAGAGGAACTTGATTTCATGAGTGGAATGATATGCATTGTTTGTGATTCAAAGCTTGCGGTTCTACATAAATTGATTTCCAATGTAGTCTAAGATTTTGATTTCAGTTGTTTTCCAACTAAAATTGTGGCCTCTTAGACTACCGCCAAAATTTCACTATGCACTAAATTTTGAATTTCGATGGACAATCCTTAATACTATCCCTTCCGCCCATCCCATTATTGCCATCACTCCCATCTCAACATAGTGAAGAAGAAATAACAATTAAGTGTGACCTTGCCACTGAGATCCCATCAATGATATTGACTTACCATCCTATTTGTGGTATAAGGAGATTTAGAGTTGAACGTTAATTAATTACTATAAGTTTTAGAAATTTTTTTATTGGTTTGAATTTGTACAAACAATTTTGATTCATATTTTCTAATTTTATTATAAAATTTTAAAATATTACCATTAAATTTAAATTAATAAATTAATTGTCTTTTTTAATTCAAATATTTAAATTATTTTAAATTCATGGTCAAATTTATAATTTGATTTTTTAAATATAATTTCATTAAATTTGTAAAGGAGACCGTCAAAATTTAAAACATTGCTTTCCATTTCACACTGATTGTTGTATTGATGACATCGCGCTTTGCAAAGAAAAAATTCTAATTATTGAGAGTGGTATGTATAGAGTAAGCTTTTTTTGTGAAAGCTATGGTAGGTGTATAGGTGCTAGTTAATAGTGAGAATTATATAATTTCATGCCGTATTTAAGTGGAATTTTTTGTATGATTTTTTTTTGTAGTTAAGTGGTATTTTGTATGGAGATATAATTTTTTATTAAATTTATATTTTTATTTAAATCTTAAAGAGTGTGTTTTGGGTGAAAATAATTTATATTACTTTATGAAATTAGAGATACAACATATACTAACTAATGTTTATATAGATGAAGCAAATATCGACCTCCAAGGTAGTATGACTCTGTTATAAATTGACAACACTAGACTCCTTGTATAAGGATGGGCGGGTTTTATAAACTCTCCTTGTCTAACCTTCTGCGTTCTTATAACAATACAGTTCACAGTTCAAAGTTGGTTTCATCTATCAGCTTTCGGTCCTGTTAAAAGGAAAGATTGAACTCTAGACACAACATGCATTCCAACTTCCCAAGTCCAACAAATGCTTTAGCCCATAAACTTAGCATTCTCTTCTTTCTTTACTCCTCACATATTAAAGTTCATTTCTACATTACCCCTAAAGATTGAACTCACACAACATACATTCCAACTTCCCAAGTCCAACAAATGCTTTAGTCCATAAACTTAGCATTCTCTTCTTTCTTTACTCCTCACATATTAAAGTTCATTTCTACATTACGCCTAATTCTAGGCCAGGTCGAGACTCAAAGAGGTATTACATTCATGGCCTCCAATATTGACACAGACACAAACTCACATAAGGCACAACTAGGCTCTAGCGAATAAACTTCGAGCAAGATTTTTCTTTATCCAACAGTATTTTTTTGAACCTTTAAACATTCAACCTTGACAAGTAGTGGCTCATTTAACAATATGCTTTTGACTTTTGGAAAAAAAATAAAAAATTGTTGAATCTTTCCAGTATCTTTTCATTCTACTTTCATATCTGCACAAAGTATGACATTTTCACCTTCCATATCTGAAAGAGTTTGCTCTAAATCTCGCCTACCTTTGAGGCATGAAAATGTATTCTTCAAAAGTCTCAAATTGCAAAAGTTCACCACAATGTTCTTAGAAAAATTTGACTTACAATTTCTTCGATGTTGCTCATATCTTTAATAAAAGGCTCCTTAAATAGTTGTAAAAATTAACATAATTATGCCCTTGTCATCAAAATAAGTAACCCCAATAAGCAACCCCAGGCACTACCTAGAATCATGCTTATCAAAAGCTAGCAATGTTAGTTCAAACCTTTCATAATGAGGATGATACTTATGTCTGCTTTAATGTTGTAACAAACTATTTGTTCATCCCATGTTGTAGATGGAACTAAGCAAATTTGACAGAGATCAAATGCATGACGTTTAATAGTAGAAAACCATTAAAAGTATTAGGTTATGTTTTGATGGTTGCATTAACAATATACATAATTATTGTTACTTTAAACACAATTTATCATATATTCTAGCTAAAAGATCAAAGGTGTCATGATTGGGCTTAGCCAACAAATCATTTGTGGTGGCAATGGTTCTTGGACAACTAGTTACTTCCATTTAGTATTTTCCTCTTAATGCAGGTTTCTCATGTCTAATATGACTAGAGGGATGTATAACACCATCTCATCCAATGATGGTTGAAGATCCTCATCATCCTAACTATGTGGCCTTCTTTAGTGCCTTTCAAATATTAAAATTTAATTATATAATCAAAACTATTAACCCAAAAAGCTGAAAAGCCCTATAAAACCTTAAGAGTGTGATTGTATGCTATTTTGAAGCACATATGTTAATCTAGGGAAAAACAAAAGAGATTAGTGAAAGTTGAGATGCAAAAATAGTGGAGAGAGTTTCCAGATAAAAAGTTAACACTCACAACTTTACATAGAACGTATAACGAAAGGCATGAAAAATATAAAAACATCATTAAATTTTCATTTAATGGCCAAAGAGATTTTAAATTCCAGCCTGGTCGGGGGCCGAGGACGGGTTGTTCCTCGACAAGTCCCCAATGACTCAAGATCATTAGTAAGAGTGGAGGGCGTTCCCTTTTAGACGATTCGTCTGAATGATATATTCGTAGGTATGTACCTGCTGAATTTGGAATAGTTCGTGCTTTCTCTCCAAAGAAATTATGGCTCCTTCTTTTGGTCACGTCAGTGAAGTAATTTACGCTGAGAAGCCGAACTCATATAGTTGATATTTTTAATTGTGAGGGAACACACACTTTATTCCAAATATATTACCACGAATGAGAACGGCGGAAATTTTTGACTTCAGAGGAAATGTTGTAGGCACAATATGCAGGTCCTCTGTGAAGTTGTGAACCTGATTATACTCGGTGTTGCCTTTATTTTCTTAACAAATTCGCGTTGCACACAACATACCTGCCGAAAATAGCTTGTATATTAACTTGGATTGAAATAATAAGCGAAGTCGATTGACCAAGTTCAAAAGAAGCATAGGACACATGACTAACAAAGTATTAGTTTCCAGTTTGACCATACATTGCTAGTCTTCCGCTCGACTGCTCCTTAGACTGGAACTTCATTAGTCCAGTCAATAAATCCAAAGATCCTACACATGTGGAAAGCTCAGCACCTACACCATTTGCAGAGCAAGATGGAGGGCCAGCTAATAGCATAAAAGAAAATCACAGAAGACGCAAGACTGCAATGGTAGCTCTCCAAATCTTATAGAACAACACGAGGTAAACAGTCAGGCTATGGAAAAGCAGAATTTGCTGGCAGAATGTTGCTCAATAGGTGATACATTATCTCATATGACTCACTTTCTCGCTGTTGCCACTCGTTGTGGCGACATTTATCATGTCGTTGTCCCTCGACATTGAATCGTTTCCACGGAGTCGGGGCGCATGGAAGCACACCATCATGTGGAAAAGCATACCAAATAATGTCGAAAATCATAACAAATAGATGTGGAAAGTAGTTAACATAAAATGTTATGTTTTAATGTTGGCTTTAAAGCTAGCATTAATCAGCTTTGGAGTCGAATTTTGATATATGTTTTGATCTATTTCAAATTTTGATATATGTTTTGATCTATTTCCTAAGTTTAGGTCAAAAAATAAAGATCAATGGTAATAAGACTCTGAACTGTACGAATGGAATTGTCAATATCCAATGGGTTAAAAATTTATTTAACATGATATAAATCGAAAAAACTTTCTATTAAGCTTCCTTTTTTGGTTCAAACTAATGCTAGCAGCAGCGATATCGATCGCTACAAATTGTTTTAAAATATTATTAAAATATAAATTCCCTGCTGATTTGATGGGAGAACCTGATAACGGAGAGTCAAGCAATAAACATTACAAGTATTCTACAACTGCATCGCATTTTATCTATTTATATGGTCTATTCTACAACTATTTATATGGTCTATTCCACAACTGTATCGCGTAGTGCAAGTAGTATATTTATAATGCTGGTCGTATTTCACTGCAACAGTTCAGTGTCCTGGTTCTGCCATTCATGTTAAAATTTAAATACAACATTTTTGGTATATTCAAGTAAAATTTTGATACATGAAAATTATATTCAAGGAAAGACATGATTAATGACTGCTCCTAGATAGTGCAGGTTACGAGGAAAGTTGCAACCTTAGTTGTTCACGCAAAATGGGAAAGCATAAAATAAATTTACAGGGAGTGGGAGTTTTGGTTACCTCACAACCATTCATTTGCACTGGCAGGTTTCTATTATTATTATTACTAATATTATTATTGGTTCTAAAACGTCACAATTTAAATACAACATTTTTGGTATCAAATACAAAATTGGCCGAACTTATCAATTAACCTTTCCTTGTTGTCAGTTCCAGGTGATTTTTATTTCGAAACATTACTAAAATCTAGTATCAAATAAAAATATCATATAAAATTCAAAATCTAGATATGCTGAGCTATGTCTCGCTGAAGTTATGTGAATTACATACATCATAATAAAAATATCATATAATATTCAAAATCTAGACTGGCAGGTTTCTATTATTATTATTACTAATATTATTATTGGTTCTAAAATGTCACTAGCATTCATGTTGAAATTTAAATACAACATTTTTCGTATCAAATACAAAATTGGTTGAACTTATCAATTAACCTTTCCTTGTTGTCAGTTCCAGGTGATTTTTATTTCGAAACATTACTAAAATCTAGTATCAAAATAAAAATATCATATAAACAAAATCTAGAAGATATGTTGAGCTATGTCTCGCTGAAGTTATGTGAATTACATACATCATAATAAAAATATCATATAATATTCAAAATATAGATATCCTGAGCTATGTCTCGCTGAATTTATGTGAATTACATATTTCAAAAATATGTTACAAGAGAAATGTCAAGAAAAATAAGGTGAACCATTAACCTCCCCCTAATTGTAAAACTCCAAAATATTACCTAAATAAAATATTCCCCCAATTAACTTGTAAGCTCCATTTTATTATGTGCCTTTTCACACCAGTCTTGACCTAAATAATCCCAACATTTTATAATATGTCCAGCAGTCAGAAATGACTTCAAATAACTTTGAAATAAAAACGACTTCAAAGCCCTCACCAAAAACATTAAATAATGTGCTCATAACATATATGCGGCTACCCTGTTCCAAAACAAAATAGAGTAGAATCATAACATATAACATAAAATAAAGAGATTCATAAAATAGATTCTTCATTCTTTCTGAAGATCTGGATTCGGGTTCCTGTCTCACTCATAAAGAAGTATAGGAGACACTCGCACCTGTGCTCAATGATAGACATAAGCAACAACTCATTGAAACAGGGCTAGTTCTCACTTGTTCATGCAGAATAGGGGATCTGATTTCCCCACCCTTTCTAGCGATATGATTGCTTCTGAACCACACCAATTCAGTGGCATAAATTCAAGTTATTTTCCTGCTTATGTCCCTCCAAGAACTGATCCAATTCAGTGCGAAATTTGGCCAAAATAAAAGGGAAAGTTTCAAAAAAAATATAGGGTCAATCCTGTATCTAGCAGCAGCCGCCGTGAATTTCTCAAAATTCCTTTCTTCCAATTTCTTATTCCTCGACAACATGAACATATCTTCATCAATGTCGTTGTAAATATCCTCGTACACTAGTGTCGCCTCGTAGTTGCCATAAAGATCCTCGTACACTAGCGTCGCCTCATAGTTGTCAGTAAAGATCCTCGTACACTAGCGTCGCCTCATAGTTGAATTGCAAATAAACACAAAGTACCTGTAAGAATGGAAAATATATGGTTCAATGCATATACATATAGATACCACATAACATGACATCTATGCATGAAGAAAATTGCATAATCATTTCCTAACAAAAAACAAGAAAACTGATAGAATAGTTCACAATTTTTCATCTGAAAAACAACACACAAGATTAAGTCTCCCGGCCAACTGTGAGGTCAGCCATGGTGACAGTTCTGATATGGATTCTACATATATAAACTTGAATACAACCCTGAAGAGTAATGTGGAAATAATCCGAACTAAATTACAGCATAACAAAATATTGAGAGAGGGAAGCAACGCTATCAGATAACCACCAAAATATTCAAATAAGCGAACTATAGAAAACAAAATTGAATTTAGTTAATTAACTCGCTGTGGGTCTAGGTTTAGATACAAACTGGGGTCGTAATATTATGCCGAACCCCTATAAAAGATAAATTACAATCCTGTGTAAGTTAAACCAAAAAGAAAGAAATTCTTCAGACAATTTAATGGTTCGTAAGACTACAACCGGTGGGATGCATAGATACCATCCGACAAAACCATTTACTTAAACAAAAACTAAGAAAACTAACAAAAGTAGCCATGACCATATAACTTAGGAGCTCGTTTCGACTATTCTGGTGATGGAGTGGAGCAATAAAAGAACCTGGGAAAATAAGTTGTGTTAAACGGAAACGACGACATAGCCCTCAATGTACCCAGAATTTGAGTGTGGTAACCCTTACCTACAGCAAACAACGGAGATGGGTTAAAATTAATGAACAATGCAATAGAAGGACCAAATTGGACAAGAGGGTTTAAGAGTCGATGCTTACCTGTTGTTACAAGAGGGACCATGTCTCACACCCAAGGAGGGATGACTATAGTTAACATCGTTGCAGTTTGTGAGT
The DNA here is from genome assembly GCA_000404065.3 of Pinus taeda. Classification (NCBI taxonomy): domain Eukaryota; kingdom Viridiplantae; phylum Streptophyta; class Pinopsida; order Pinales; family Pinaceae; genus Pinus; species Pinus taeda. Next base: position 39,073 of record APFE030880414.1, read on the forward strand.
TGGGTTACCATTATGCAGTAAAGAATATAGCAACAATTTCATAATAATTACAAACACTCACCTTAGCACTTCGCAAGTGGTGGACATTGCTCCGACCATGTAGTCCTGGAGATTGCAGGTGAAATTGAGACAAGTGAAACCCCTGTTGCGAAAGTAAAAACCATAAGGAACCCCTTTCCAGACTTGATTCCTTCTCCGGATGAGAGGGGAAGTCTGCAAACCTGAGTACACCTTCAACTGAACTTATGGCCACACATTTCATGGTGTTAAGAGTCACCTACATTATTAAGGAGTGCAGTAGGCTGAATGAACATTGTGTGCCAACAAATCGTAGAAAACAAGAAAAATTTCAAAGTGTTACCTGTTGCGAGGCTGGAAGCATGTCCTCCCTCCAAGATGATAATGAGAGGCCGCCATGGAAGTTGCTGAGCTTCGAGGAGAAACATTCGTAGGCACAATGAAACCTCAGCTCGCGTGCAGTGAAGAGATTAGTTACGAAACCGCCTCGATCAATCCCAGTCATTGGATATAGGGTACCTTATCACCAGCTAACTGGCCACCATGCAAACAGCCACATGCCACCAACATGCAAATCGTCACAGGCAAATGTTTGACACAGGGGATGGATGGCTCCAATAATCCATAGGTATAGCGTTGAAACTTTAATGCATTTTTGAAATTTCAAAGTGACTATCCTAAGTTTCATCAAAATATGCATTTTTTTAACTTTCAAACCGATTATCCTAAGTTTCATCAAAATCATGCAGTCTCCCCGGCAATAAGAGGTGCAAGCTGAAAGTTTGGATAAAAGTTAGTTTGCAAGCATATGTTTTTTTAAACATTGGTTAAAACATAAAATGTATTAGTTGGTCGAGGGAATTTAATATTCCGTCAGCGTGTATCGATCGCTATAGTGCAGGTTAGTTTTTAAAAGCTTTGGATAAACGTAAAATTTTAGATAAACACAAACCAATAAACTTCGCTTTTAAAAACATTGGATAAAGGCAAAACTTATGTTCAGCGTCTGCAATTATACTCCAAAAACTTTGGATAAAGGCAAAACTTCGGTTAAAAGCAAGTTCAACGTCGGCAATAAGACCCCAAAGCTGAATGGCCAATGAAAGCCATCGAAAAATATTTAAATGATTTAAAAAATTCACTTTTTGCGTAAAACTTTGGTTAAAGTATTGAATAGCAGTTGATATTTAAAAAGTCAAACGAAATTAATTCATAGTCAAAGCAATATCGATTGCTATATCCCTGGCGGCAGGTATAAGAGGGATGTACCAGAGGGCCCTACTAGATCGGCCCTTTAATTTACTATCCAGAATTCATTTTAATTTCTGGTCTCTGAGATAATCCCGTAGGGATCATTATTTAAAATTGTCATTATTAAAGAATGCTAAGAATGATAAAATATTGCACTTTCACCCTTTAACGCACTTTCGAGATTTAATTTTTAGTTTCTGAACTATTTCAGATTCCACGAGGGATCTATTCTTAATTAGGTCATTTGATGGAATATCGCACCTATAGAAATATTTTCTAGGGATTCTCATTTTATATTTATATCAAATCAAATCCTGAGGAAACATATTTCGGTTCAGTTGTTATAGTCCAACTCCAATTGCATATATGCTTGCAAGTTGCATGTTCTTACATTAATTTATTTCTGAAAATAAATGTGGGAACAAGACTGATAGAGGTAGCTGAATATTATATTTTTAGAAACTCCACCCTAGAATATTATAAATTGGTACATCAACTTCTCAAGGTTGTAACATTGGCATAAGATATCCGCTTCAAATGTACGATACCTTCTTAGAAATATCTATTCGAGGATTAAAAATTTGGACTGGAAACCCATACGAAAAGATGTCAGTTTGCTCATTTTCCATAAAAAATGTCATTTTTGGGCCTCAGAATGGCTCGAAAAGTTCAGGACCTAAAATACTGTCAAAATTATAAACTATGCTACAATTAAGGAATCTAAAAGAAATAGTAGTAGGGGAGCAAGTGGAATAGGTGGGTGGCCACCAATATCCACCTAGATCAATGATCGCTCAATCCAAACCCTCAAGCGAGAACTCCATAATACACAAATTTCATTCCCTTTTGAGCTAAATACTTTCCAAAATATTGCCAAAATCCAAATACATTTGTATTCAATTTCTCACTATTCAATTTGACTTTAACAGACTTCTTGATTTCCCTCGCGAGATATTTTTGGCCTTTTTCCCAACTTGGATCAAGCCTATATTTTCAGTTAAATCTGAGGGGTCACCATTCTGTGATTAAGATTTCTTGTCTTTATTTTAGTAGATTCTTCCTCATCTCGTTGGTCAACCAAAGAAATTGCCTTTACACACTTTTCCCAAAGATTTAGAGTGGCATCTAGCATTCACAAGGGTTTGTAGAATATGGGCTTCCTCTATCTCTAAGTCCAGAGGATCCTATATGACATGAACTTCTTCCTCACTAATTTTTGTTTCCTCTAATGATTCCTCTTTGAAAATAAATTCTTCTTGATTGTCTTTTGCTTCTTCCTTGTCCGGAGTCTCTTCTACCTCATATGACCTATAATATTTACTCTAAGCTCCTTCACATCACTTGGGCCTCCAATTACCTTTTGGGACTATTATTATGCAAGCTATGGGGCAATTTTTAATTGCATTCCCTATTTCGAAACACACTTGTCACCAAAATAAAGCATTTTCATAATCAAGCTTTTGAAACCATACATAGTCTGGAGATGTTAGATTTATCTCTGTAGGAAATTTTTTATTACAATCTATCTCTCGACATATTTGACAATAAGTGGTATTAAAAAAAAATCATTTTCTTAACTACAACAATAAAAATTCCTCATTGTTTTTCCAATAGTAATTAACGATGAGAGATTACAAAGATGCAAGGGAAGGTTCAAGAATGTTACCCAAATTGGAGCCATGGATATTGATGTCACATTCACATAAAAAATAGGAGATTAAGGTTGCATGAAGAGATGAGCAATACCCTGAACCAGGGTCCAGAATCACAAATAATCTTCTTATCCTCAAGATTATCATAGACAACAACAAAAAACCCCAAGTTAGAGGACAAATATTCATATCATCAGTCAACAAGGATCTCCATGAATAAAAAATCCACTTTTGGAGATCAGTCAACAGTGACCAAAACACATTAAATCAACATATGAATCCTTAATCTAGGAAAAAAAATTGAGTTAAAGTTTTCATCCTCCAAGGTAATATTAACGGTAGGAGCTTCTTCAACTATCATAAAAACTAATACGAATTTCAAAATGGAATTGTACGAAACCTTGACTTGAGTTTCCCCAAAGTAAAAAATTAGAGAAACAATTACAAATCCTTGACAAGAGAGTCTGACTTCTCCATTAAATCATAAAAATTATCCGCAATTCAAAAAACTACCCAAAAAAGAAATATTAAAAACTCACTCTAAGAAAAGGAATAACCAACTCGCGAGAAACCCTCGTCACGGCAAGAGTTTGCAAAACCCACTCCATCATCCTATAACCTTCTTTTAAAAATATACATTCTCAACTTTTAAACAGACGATTAATATAATAGATAATTAAAGTATAATTTTCACATCACTGTGATGATATATATCGTATATATATCATGTTTCACAAAGGACGCAGTAACAAAAAAGAGTGCAAAAATTTGAACTATCATAATGAGTATAAAAGAATGTGAACAAGTATTTTTTGAACCATTTTAACGTTAGTTTATGTAATGAATCATATCGTTTAAACTTATAAAATGTTACTTATTTTCATCGTGGCATAATTTAAGTTTAAAGATCATCAAAATTATACAGAAATTATATAAGCTTTT
>APFE030880414.1:57653-92366 GCA_000404065.3 Pinus taeda
ATATATATTACATTGCAGGTCTGAATCAAACAAAGAGTTTATAACAGAATCCGTGACAAGGGTCGAGCCCTTTCTGCCATTAAACAGGCGTGACAAAAGAATATACAAAACCCATATGCTACACAGGCGTAACAGAATAATATACCAAAAAAAAACCCATAGACTACAGCAACAAATACAGATGCGAACCATAAATACATGGTCGAAGACCAACAGAGTACCTAGAGTACAAACTAACACGAATCTACAGACTACCTAAGAGTATGCACAAGCACAAAACGAAAAGCACAGAGCTACCCGGAAGCATGGAGCCGTGAATCGTTGTGAAGAGCCACGGAGCTATAACCTGCAATGACAACAAACGACCATGTTAGGGTTTGAAGGAGAGACAGAACCTGGACTTGAAACAGAGCCATATGTCTACCAACAAAGGCATGAAATAAATAAGAAAACGAAGAGTAACAGAGAGGGAAGATACTGTACCTTTAGGTGGATGGTTTCCCTGCCCGCCGAGACCAAACCTGACCACAAAGGGGCCAAATTGGTCATTAAATACTCCAGAAGCAGAAAAGGAAATATAGCAGAGAGCTAAACTTACCAGTTCGATGAGTTGAATGTCCGACACCAGCTGTTGCAGACCACCGAGCATACATTGCTTCTGAGCATAGCGAAACCCTCCATATTGAGAAACAACCACAAAGACACAGCATGTGACCAAGCAAACCAAAACTCAGACAGAGAACAAGTCAACAGAGAAACCAGAGAAGAATCCAATAACGAAACCACGGACAGAGTTACCACTTACCAACGCATGCGAGAATCAAGTGTACAGGCGGAACCACGGTGGAAAACCAAGCATTTAGGCAAGAAAACCATCAAAAAACAACTAAGTATCGAATGTTTTCTCCCAGACAGAGCCGAGCTCGAAACCAGGTTGCAGAGCAGCGAAGTCACAGCGCCAAATGACAATGAGCGCGAAATGAATCAACAAAAGGAGGAACGGGCGAATTAGGGTTGCAACATAACCGAGGCAGACAATTGTTAGCCGGATAAAGGGGCAAGGTACCGGGAGGTAGGTAGGTAAGTACTACCACAATTAAATTCGGACTTAGCCAAACGATTGTAAATCAACCATAATCAACATACCAAATCCGCAAGTACCGTGGGTAGGTGAGTTAGAGAGGGGCCACGTCGACGGGCCGCATCACTAACTAACTAGGTTTTCCTTGGATGTTGCACAAGGAAGATTTCATTGTACTAGAACACAATCTAACGAGTATTGACTCATCTTAATCTCATACCTATCAAACATCCAAAGGGATCATATATCTTGAGGTGAAAACTTATTATAGGTCACAAAACTTGTAGAGAGATTTAGCCCTCAAGAGAAACTTAGTGCCTTTTACCCTTATAAATCTAGGATTAAGATAGATCTACACTTGTTCTTTCCATTTATGTGTGTGTGCTTGTACCATTTATTTTATATTGAGCATAAAAATATTACACATTTCCACCATTTTAAATATAACACAAATATATATATATTATATATTGAAAACCAACGTTTTTCATCACTTATTTATATTATATAATTAATTAAAATATAATATCTCATATAAGTATTAAAATATTTTATTTATATCGAGAATAAAATATTGACCTATATTTTTATATTCAACAATATATACGTCTTAATTTAATTTTTTTTATTTATTTAATAAATATTTTAAACGCATGAACTTCAAATTATACATTAAGAAACATTAAACATCTCTCATATTAATCTATATAATGTGATTCTAAACGCAATAAATATTTAAAAGCATCCAACATTGACTGGTCGAGAAGACTACCCTCTAACATGCACTCGTTTCGCAACACCATCTAATAAGTAATCAGGGGTATCAAGCGAAGGTAAACATTAGATAAAGTTATCATAAATCAGTGTAAATATATGTTGAGAATGGATCTAATAAATATTTAGAAAAATCGAAAATGGCCAAGTTAATTAGCTTAAAAAAATTACTGTCTTCGAGTTTACAAAAATTTAAGTTTTAACTTATATTAACATTATTAAAAATAGACATTTGCAGCCTACTTCAACTGCAAATATGCTATAATAATGTGCTTGCAGCAACATTTACGGCAATTTTGTTCTGTGCATGCAGCAATATTTACGGCAATTCTATTCAGTCCTTGTAGATTGACTTCTTAATAAAATGTTGGCGCAACAAATGCCGCCGATCACTACCGGGACTCCGTGTCGCTGAAAAGGTGGGGCAGTACAACATCTGCAAGTAGGAAGCCATCTGCATCAAACTTTTCCCCAGCGCGATTACACGTATAAATGTTATATTCCGCGTTGAAATAGAATTACATCTCTATGTTTAAAGACAGTTCACTCACCGACTCCTTATGTATGCCCTCCCAACATTTACGCGTAGCTGCTAAACGCACATGGTTTGACAATCTAATCTTCATGAAATGGATATCAGACTCGTCTCTTCCCACAGTTTTATTAATCATGAGGACGGTGGGAACACTTTCACTTCATATAAAGTGTTTCAAACACATATTCAACCATTGGGGCACCTAATCACACTCGGTGTTGCCTTTATCTTTTTCCAAGGAAAGTATTAGAGGGCCCTGCTGCATATTCTTTCAAAAATCTGTTTTAATTTCTGAAAAATTCGACATTTCGTGTGAGCAAGTTTACTGATATCTGCATGGGTCATTATTGAAGACTTGAAAATGCAATTTAAGGAATCTCCACTAACTTCTTCTGGATGCTTTTACACGTTTCGACATATATTCTGGCAAAACAATCGCAACTGACTTTCTTTTGGGATGCTTTTACATGTCTGAATTTGAAATAGTTCTTTCTCCAAAGAAATCCTTCTTTTGGTTTACATCAGTGAGGTAACTTATGCTGAGATTCCGAAGTCATATAGTTGACATTTTTAATTGTGAGGGAACACACATTCTATTCCAAAAATAATTTTTTTTTTTGCTTGGCAAAGGCTAACTAAATATATTAAAAAACAAAAAGATTATTTACAAGAGGTGATCACCTCTGAGAGCGAGAGTGCAGCTCTCTGTCAAAACTTTCTTCACCAACCTGAAAAGTCTGTGAATGCAGGCTAGCATAACCAAACATAACAAGAGAGATTGTTTGAACTTCATCATGTCTTGACACTGATAGACAAACTTGACATATACAGACTGAGAAACTAGAAATTGACCCGGTTCGCAGGACTGTGACCTCAAAACCCAAACCTCATGACCCCTAACAGCATCGATAATTATTGCATACCACCCTACACAAAAAGAGCCAAAAAGAAAAACACACTGAACGCCTGAGGACAGGCTTACCCAGAACACTTCGGACATCAATTTCCCAGCTTCTTCCGCGCTTCAGCCTCTCGCTCCTGCGCACGTTTCTTGCGATCTTCAGCAGCATGAACAGGGTCCTGCTCCCAAGTCACCTCCATACCAACCAGAACAGCTTCAATGCTCTCAATGCCAGGAGGAAGCTTTAGATACAGGGTGTAATCAAACGTATCTTCAGACGCTGCTCTGTTTGTCGTGCTTTGCGGGGAGGAAGACTTGCAGGGATGGGTGTCTTTTTGAACCTCTGAAGGATCCCCAAAAGAGACCAGGGGTTCTTTCCCTTTGAGGCCGCTGATCTCATGTAAAGATTCCTTCTACTCAGCAGAATAGCCGAAAGTACTATCCTCGTCCATCTTACTTTGTTTTCCTGGACTGTAGGGGCTTTCCTTAATCTTGGAGGAATTGTTCGTAGATGGAGGAGTCCTTTCTTCCTTATCACCTTCCGAGCTTCCATCCCCCTCATCCTCTTCTTCAAAAATAACTGTTATCATTTCCTTGACAACTAGTTTATTCTTCTTGCGTCGGTAGTAGAGCGTCGCAGTCTGCACTGCGTTGCAAACATCTTCTGCAGAATTCTCCAAATTCCCCGAGGGTGGTGAGGCACAGGCCAATGGAGAAATTCTCCGCGGGCAGGAATGGTTACCACCCTGGCTCCCCGAGTTACCACCCCTTCGTGGCCTACGATAGCCTGCTCGTGGCGCCATGGAAGAAACAGGGCGTGGCTTAACGGCCTTGTGCCTTCGGGGCTTGAAACTCCAAAGCCCCTGCCTCAGATGATCCAGGCGGAACCACCCCACGAACAACAAACGACAACACCCAACAGCAAACAACAAATTCCCCTGAACTAGGTTGGAACACCCAGCTTCCAAAGACAGATTCAATTAAACCAGGCGAGACCACCCAACAACAGATAACAAATTCAACTGAACTAGGCGAGTCGGACAGGGGAGGGACTCGAGGGTGGCAACACTGCCCTCCGAGCCTCCCTCCACCACGTAAAACTGAACCTCCGAATTACCAGAACCAGAGCCGAATTGCAGATACATAATGAGGCTTGAGTTCTCCATGACCAGATAACGGTTGGCTGAACCTTGGAAAGCCCAACGCAATAAATCGCCATTAAGACTCCCTGAGTCCTTTTGAGCCATAACCAGCCCGGAGCCCATGTCATCCACCTGTCCACAGCGTGAAGGCATGTCCTCGGCGCGTGGGCAACTTAATCAACTTTAATGCAGACATTTACACCCGCATCCAGGTGGACTGGATTTTTTCTCTTAGTGTCTTTCCTGAGAATCTCCTGAAATGTGGACCATTCTGTCTCCGAGACATTACCCTGAAGTAATCCTTCGAAGTGATCCTGCCCTTTATCCACTCCCAGATTTGCCAGAAAGTCTGCAAGTTTATTCCCTTCACGCCTTATGTGGTTGAAAGTGGTGGCTCTGTTGTCCCTAAGCCAAGATTGCAGAAGCTCCAGCCTTGTAACCATTCTCCAGCTCTTACTGACTTTTTGTGCCTCTGTTCCCTACTGAATCTTGGTCGCCATGTTGATTAAGATTTGGGAATCCCCTTCCACAATTAGAGGGGAGAAGCCTTCCTTTTGGGCAATGTTAAGACCTTTCCAGAGTCCTTCAAGTTCAGCCACATTATTGGTGTTCCAACCCATGGAGCCAAAGAAGACTTTCCGCACTTGTCCTTCGTGGTTTCTGACTGCTCCACCATATCCTGTAGAGCCAGGGTTACCTTTTGAAGCCCCGTCAAAGTTGAGTATGAAGGTGTTGATGGGCGGTGGGGACCAGATTGAAGAGATATCCTTCTGTTTGCTGGAAATGATTGGGAGAATGGTGGGAAACTGTAAGTGAAGTTGCCAATTATTCCATATTGCTTGCTCCTTATTGTTGGACGGGAAATCCTCCTGGGACCATCTTTGGAGGGATAATGTTTCCTGTACATTCTTATATATTATCTGTCATACCTGCTGCTCATCCATTGATTGGTTTTTTAATATTCTGCGATTTCGCTCTTTCCATAGGTTCTACATTACAATGCCTGAGATTATTTGCCAGAGAGTGTTCAGAATGTTACTTTGATAAGGTGCCTGAGGCCAGTTGCGTATAGTGTTGTTTAAGTCTCCTATCTTGCGGCCTTCCTTTTGACAACGGAATGTGACTTTCTCCCATATTGTCCTGTTGAAAGGACAGAGTTGCATGAGATGCACAGCAGTTTCTTCTTCCATTTTACAATTGAGACATATTGAAGGTCCTTCGAATTTTCTTTTTCTGAGATTGTCCCATGTGAGAATCCGGTTGTGGGAGAGTAGCCAAAGGAAAGTGGAGATTTTTGGACAGATCCTTGGACTCCATATTTTTTCCCATAACTTGTCTTTGATCAGCTGATCTTTGAGAATCGGGAGATATGCTTCTTTGGTTGTATAAGTACCTTTCTCTTCATAACCCCACCTCAGCTTATCCTGCTCCGTTTCTTGTAAAATTTTTCTCTTTTGGAGCTCGTCTACCAGGGTTCGTTGAACCTCCTCAGGACTGTCTGGTAGAATTTCGTGACCCTTTTTCCAGATGCGGCGATCCGTATCCTGTGTGTCTTGCCAAAAATGATTTACCGTTTCCTGTGATTGAATATGGTGCGCTGGAATTCCTTGAATAACATTGATGAGACAAGGGAATTGCTGCCAGGAGTCTGTCCAGAATCGCACTGTGCCTCCATCCTTTACTTCCCAGAAGCTGTGTTTTTGGATAAGATCTCTGTGCATTAGTGCTGAATTCCAGATAGATGAGCCTTTGCTAGTTTCTATCATTCTTATACGCTCCTCCAGAGGTAAGTTGTTAGCGTATTTTGCCGTCCAGAATTTGGCCCACAGCGTGCCTGGGAAGGCTAACCATTTCCACCAAATTTTAGCTCCCATGATCACATTGCTGTGTTCAGGATCTCTGAGACCAATCCCTCCTGCTTTCTTCAGAAGACATGCTTTCTCCCATTTGACTAAGGCCCATTTCCTGTTGAGACCAGAGCTGCCCCACAGGAAATTTCGCTGAAGCTTTTTTATGGCTTTTAGGACCCATTTTGGCACAGCCAATATTGAGAATAGGTATAGGGGCATGGATTGTAAAACAACCTTAATTAGCACAAGTATGCTGGCCATATTGAGAGAACGATGAGTCCACAGCAAGAGTCTTGATTCCAGCCTTTCCAGAAGGGAAATCCAGGAAGAATGCTTTTGAGCTGATTCGAGGAGAGGGGCACCTAGGTATTTGGAAGGCAGAACAGCAATAGAAAAACCTAGGATTCGAGCTATAGATCTCTGAGTAGTGAAGTGGGTATTGAAGAAAAATATCTGGGATTTGGCTTTGTTAACACAGGCTCCAGAAGCTGCTGAGAAGATGGAGAGAAGAGAGTTTAAGGAGCGGGCTTCCTGAACAGAGGAATGACCAAAGATCATGTTGTCATCAACAAATTGTTGATGAGAGACAGTGAGAGCATCATGGAGATTAAGACCTCTAAGCTCATGGGATTGAATTGCCGCTGTAAGACTTCTTCCCAGGCCTTCCGCCATTATGATAAACAAGAAGGGGGATAGAGGATCGCCTTGTCTCAAACCTCTAGAGGGGCGGAAAGTAGAGGTGGGGATCCCGTTAATTAAGATAGAAAAGAAAGCAGAGGAAACTAGACTGATGATCCATCTGGTCCATGCATTGTCAAAACCAAACGCACTTAAGATTTTTTTCCATATATTCCCAGCTTATACTATCAAAAGCTTTTGAAAGATCAATTTTTAGAAGCATACCTGGTTTTTTTGAATTCTTGAGAGAGTGGATTATTTCATGTGAGAGAATTATACCATCGGTGATTTGCCGCCCTTCAACATATCCGGATTGCTCAGGGGAGATGATGCCTGGGAGGAGCGGTTTTAATCTTAGCGCTACAACTTTGGAGACGATCTTGTATATAATATTGCAAAGGGCAATAGGCCTGAATTTGTCCGGTGTGTTGGAATCCTCCGATTTCGGAATTAAGGCTATAAAAGTTGCATTTAGGCCTGGATACATCCATCGTAAGCTTCTTGACTCTTCCACGATCTACCACACTTCCCATTTGATTAATTCCTAGAAGTGGTGGAAGAAATTTGAAGAGAAGCCATCGGGACCTGGCGCTTTGCCGGCCTTTAAGGATTTTACAGCCAATTCCACCTCCTGGAGACTAATTGGTTTGAGTAGCAGGGAATTTTGCTCCTCAGAGACTAGCCGCGGGATGTGCCTAGTGATGCTGTCTATGGCGTCCCCTCTATTTATGTTCGGCTCTTGGCTTATTTCTTTGAAATAGTGCATGAATTCCTGTTCGATTTCTTCTTGGTTCACCAGTTTCCTTCCTTGAGCATTGGTGACTTGAGCAATTTGATTGTGCATTCTTCTTTGAACAGTGGTTCTGTGGAAGAAGATTGTGTTCTTCTCCCCCTCCTTCAGCCAGCGGATATGGGATTTTTGTTTCCATAGCACTTCTTCTTGCTGCTCTCTTTCAAGGAGTTTTCTTTCCATTTCCTGTTCCTTGAGCGCTAATTCCTCTGTTCGCCCTTCTAAGATTAATCTTTGCTGTATAGATTTGAGATCTTGGAGAATCTTTTCCTTTTCCTTAAAAATGTTGCCAAAGGTTTGCTTATTCCACCTCTTGATTTTTCCTTTGAGCATCTTCAATTTTTTTTGGAACCTTGCCATTTCAGATTGTTCAATGGGATTGCAGTTTTGCCAAGTGGTAGTTATGAATTCCTTGAAATCTGGATGGGATAACCAGAAATCTTCAAATCTGAAAGGTTTTTTTAGATTATTGCCAGGCCTGTTCCAGAGCATTTCTATTGGCCAATGATCCGAACCTGAAAAGGGAATGATGTGAGCTGTGAATTCTCCACCTACATGGACGGCATTGTCAGAAATCAAGAACCTATCCAGTCGGGATGCAATCTGCAAGGGGATAACTCTTTTATTCGTCCATGTTTAGAGGCCGTTTGCTGTAGGTAAGTCTATAAGCCAATTATTCTGAATAAAATCTTTGAGCAGAGTACCATCCTTATTTGTTCTGCAGCGACCCCCCATCCTTTCCTCCGAAGAAGCTGTCATGTTAAAATCTCCCCCCGTCACCCATAACGGATGTTTCCGAGCAAGGTTAAGTTGCGCTATTGTGTTTAAGATTGCAGCCTTCTGCTACGTTTCTTGAGGAAAATAGACATTCGTTAGATGGCCATAGATATTAGTACCTAGAAGATGAAAAATGGCCTGAATGAAGTTTTTATTGGCATGAATATTGTTTAACTGTATCTTCCTTGCATCCCATAAAATTGCAAGTCCCCCTGAGGCGCCTTGCGAGTCTACTGCTATCACCTGACCGCCAGGCCATGCTTTAGCAGCTGCTGTTTCCAAGAAATTCAAAGAGCATTTAGTTTCCTGAAGAAATAAAATTGATGGTTTTTCTTCCATGATCAAATTTTTTAGGAGTTTCCTTTTCCTAGAGCTATTGAGCCCTCTTATATTCCAAGATATCAATTTCATTGGGAAGGATTTAGGTTGGAGTTGAAATACTTAGTGAGTTTGGCATATCTGCCTGACTCAACTAGGACTGCTCCAAGCTTGACTGTTCTTTCCAGAGCAGTTTTCCTCCCTCTTTTTTTGCTGTCTTTGAATGCAAATTTGCCATCCCATTTACTACCTGTTTGAACTCCTAGGGAGTGTGTCTTTTGAGCTTTGGTTAGTATTTCTACCAAATTGTCAACCTGTGTTTCATGAATTTTATCAAAATTGCCCTGTTTACAGGCCTGTTCCAACCCTACAAGATCAAATTCCCCGAGATCGATTGATTCGCTGTCATCGTCCATGAATTGTGTTGCTTGCTGACTTCCTGCTATTTCCTTTCCTTTATTCTCGCTCTGCAATGGATTATCAATATCCATGTCTGGATTACTCCTGGGTTCTGAGACATGTTGGGTTGTTTCGCTTTGCTGGACCAAGCTTGGTTTCTCCTGTTGAGATGCGATAATCGTTGTCTTTTCTTTGTTGGGTTCCTCCTGAGTTGACATTGTTGCTAGCGTCTCAAAACTATTGCTGGTGGAGGGTTTTGAATTCGCTACTGGTGGAGATTTATGTGTGGCAGCTGGTTTTTTACCTCCGCGTCTTCTGTTTGTAACTTTCGTAAAGCCTTCCTATTGTTGAGGTTCTGGAGTGGTTTGAGCTTCCTCCTGCTTGTTCATGGGACAATCTCTGAAGAGATGTCCAATGCAATGACATTTTCTACAACGAAAAGGCACCTGTTCGTAGTCAATCACTTGGATCCAGTCCTGATCCTCATGAAAGAGCCTAACTGTGTCTGGCAGAGGCTGTTTTAGATCCATGTGGACACAGATCCGGGCATAGGAGGCATAAGTAGTGTATCTCATAGTTTTGGTTTCTTCTGCAACTTTTACAAAGTCTCCTATCATTGATCCAATAGATTTTAATGATTCTTCACCCCAATATTCCCAAGGCAGTGAGTAAAGTCTGATCCACACTGGTGCATAACTCAGATCTTCCTTATCCAGGTTGAATCTGGCTACCCATTGTCTGAGGAAGAGCCCAGCCGAGTTGAAGAAGTATGGCCCTCCATCAAGGACTCTATTCCTATCTTCTAGGCAGTTAAAAATGGCAGTAAAAAATCCTTTCGGTCCTAGAAGGAGGGTTATTTTCCCCTTTGGCTTCCATTTATGGTTTATCCATCCTCTTAGAGCTTTTTCATTTGGCCAGAAACCTATAAATTTACCTATAAGGGTGTGGTCTGTCATATATTGTATTCTTCCATTTATTCTGTCACTAGGCAGTTCAACTTCTGGCCTATGAGTAGCAACCGGTTTACAAGTGGATGAACTAACCTTTGGATGTTCAGTTGCAGCTTGTGAATCCACCATGTTCAGCCTTTCCCCTGTGGTTTTGCCCTGATTCGCTGAGCCTGTACTTGTATTACTTTCTGGTCCTTGTTGGCTGCCTTTGAGGGGCGGAAGATCTGCCCCCTCCCCCTGCGGGGGTACCATTGGAGCCTTCTGAATCTTCTGCAGCCTGAAGCTTTTGCAGCACTTGTCAGGTCTAAGAGCGCAGAGCAGGGGCCCTGCCGCCTCAGGAAAACCTCGAAACCCTAGCAGTCACGCCACCGCGCCTTCCGTTCGCACCTCCCGTTCCCTATTCCAAAAATATTACCACCCACAAGGACGATGGAACTTTTTGACTTCAGAGGAAATGTTGCAGACACAATATGCAGGTCCTCTGTCAAGTTGTGAACCTGATTATACTCGGTGTTGCCATTATTTTCTTAACAAGGAAGTATGAGAGGGCCCTACTAGATCGACCCTTTAATGTACTTTCTGGAATTCATTTTAATTTCTTAACCGTGAGATAATCCGGTAGGGATCATTATTTAAATTGGTCATTATTCAAGAATGCTAAGAATGATAGAATATTGCACTTCCACCCTTTAATGTACTTTCGAGATTTAATTTTAATTAGGGATCTATTTTTAATTAGGTCATTTGATGGGATATCGCACCTGTAGAAATATTTACGAGGGATTCTCATTTTATATTTATATCAAATCAAATCATGAGGAAATATATTTCGGTTCAGTTGTTACAGTCCAACTCCAATTGCACATATGCTTGCATGTTGTTCCATTAATTTATTTCAGATAATAAACATGGAATGACACTGATCGAGGTAGCTGAAAGATTATACTTTTAGAAACCCAACCCTAGAATTTGCACATGATATAAAAGAGAAGTTAATTGATATGCCATGCAACCAAATCGTGGCATCGTTACTTTCTTTTTTAGTAACTATTATATTGTGCCAGTTCGAATACCTAACTTTTTGTTTTTTTATTTTCTTGGAAAATACAATGATCTTTTTGGCAGGTCCTAAATGTGCGACCATAGAATCTTTAATGCACCCTCACATCGGGTTTTATAACCCCACATAACACGCCGTGCGTGTTTTTTTCTCTCTCATCACCGCGCAGCGTGTTATGTGGGGTTATAAAACCCCATGTCAGGGTGCATTAAAGATTCTATGGTTGCACATTTAGGAACTATCGATCTTTTTGGGGTTGCTATTCATTGCTGTTATTAGTTTTAGTAACTATTCTATTGTGCCAGTTCGGATACCTAACGTTTTGTTTTTTTATTTTCTTGGAAAATACAATGAATGTCCATCGCTTCCCCCCGGCTTCGCCTTTCTCTTCTCTTACCAATTCCACCTTTCCCTTCTCCTACCAATTCCATTCGTTGTGATCTTGACATGCTGCTACAGAAGGACTCTCTTCATTTTCTCCCCTTGACTATCCATAAACCCCGAAATTCCTCTTATCCTGACATCAATGCTAATTCGGCGAAAAATATCACTGTTCGCCATAAAAGCAACAGGGGCAGTTGACACTTTAGGGGTCGAAAAGGCACGCGAAGTCTGAATTACCAAGAATCCTCCCTCATTGATATTCCCATTTCAAATTATTCTGAATCCGGGCGTCTTAGAGAAGGATTGCCAAAGAAGAGTATCTAATGATGAATATACTATCTAGCAACATAAGGGGTCTTGGAGCTAACCCTAAGTTTATAGCTCTAAAAGATTTGTTTTTCTCATCTTCATACAGGTTGATTTTAATCCAAGAAACCATGCATGACAGATAGGGTACTATCTCTTTCTTCAGACGAATGCTTCCATCCTAGTATATGGCGGCAACGGAGGTGACTGGTCTCTCCGGGGATCCGAGTTGGATCTCCGCAAGAACATTCCGATGCCTTGGGGGAATCTTGATTATTGCTAAATTTAGAGGATGTGCTGACAGTATCCACATACTAAATGTTTACGCTCCATACAAAGACAGAGCTTCCTATTGGAACTTTTTTATTACCTCCGGTATTTTGGATATTGAAATGCTCCTCATCGCTGGAGATCTAAATTGCACATTGGGACCGGATGAAGTTTGGGGGAAGGGGAAAAAAGGTTACTCAATTGGGGAGAAAATCACGGAAGCAATGCTACAATATAACTTTGTAGACATTTGCCCAAAATCTTTGTCTCGCACGTGGGACAATGGTAGGTCAGGGGAACATTCCGATGCCTTCGGGGAATCTTGATTATTGCTAACTTTAGAGGATGTGCTGACAATATCCACATACTAAATGTTTACGCTCCATAGAAAGACAGAGCTTCATATTGGAACTTTTTTATTGCCTATGGGATTTTGGAGATTGAAATGCTCCTCATCGCTGGAGATCTAAATTGCACATTGGGACTGGATGAAGTTTGGGGGAAGGGGAAAAAATCTGACTCAATTGGGGAGAAAATCAGGGAAGCAATGCTACAATATAACTTTGTAGACATTTTCCCAAAATCTTTGTCTCCCACGTGGGACAATGGTAGGTCAGGGGAAGCCTATATTGCTAAAAGGCTGGATAGGTTCATCATGCATGAAAATCTGCTAGAGAACTATGGCATTCCGGGCTCTCATTCTCTCCCTATTTTCATTTCTGACCATCAGCCAATTTCTTTACAATGGACGGAACAAAATTGGCAGAAAAGTTATCCTTTCAAGTTCAACAGGTATTGGCTAGAAGATGAATCATTCAACAACATGGTTCGCAATGTTTGGATGGCTAACAATCCTTCAAAGGAAGCTTCTCCATCAGAGAACTTGATTGGAGAAATGAGGAACCTTTGATCTAAAGTGAAAGAATCGCAGATCCAAAAAATTTGACAAACTGTATAACTCTGAAGAAGATTGAAAAAGAACTAAAAGAGTTAGCCGGTGGTATGACTTCCCAAACCATTCCTTGGAGCACTCGGGCATGGATTTGGGAACTTGGAAAAAAAACAGAGATTATTAACAATTGAAGAAATTTCTTGGCGGCTTAAAAGCCGTGCCACGTGGTTAAAGGAGGGAGATAAAAACAGTAAGTTCTTTCACCATTTTGCAAGCAAAAGACAAGCTTCCAATTCTATATGAAAAATTAAGAATAAAGAGGGAGATTATTTGCACTCTCAAGAAGAAATATCCAAAGAATTTGTCAAACATTTTAAAATGGCATATAAACGGGAAGCTAACAGGGAGATAAAATATATTATATGGGGCATAGAACCTTTCTCAAATATGTTCAATGGAGAGGATAATTCAAGGCTATTTGTTGTTGTAACAAAGGAAGAATTACTTACTATAATGAAATCCTTTAAAAAAGACAAATTCCCTGGCCCTGACGGCTGGACCATAGACATTTTCATCCACTTCTTCGATATGAAAAGCAATATCTTGGGGATGGTGGAAGAAACCAGAATACAAGGGAAAATACATCATAATATATCAGCCACCTATATAGCATTGATTCCAAAAAGAAAGGACTCCCTTACATTCGCAGACGACAGAGTGATATCTTTATGCAATGCCATTTATAAAATCATATCAAAAATTATAGCTGAGAGAATTCACGGCAATCTATCAATTCATATCTCAAAAGAACAGCATGAGTTTCTAAGTAGCAGAAACATTTAAGAAGTTGTGGCTATCACTCAGGAAGCTTTACATTCAATGCAATCTAAAAATATTGGAGCTTCCATTCTAAAAATAGATCTAAAAAAAGCCTACGAGTGTCTAGATTGGAGCTATCTGAGATGTTTACTTATTAAGATTGGACTAAACGACCTGTGCACTAAATGGATCATGGCATGCATGGAAGAATTCAACTTTGCCATTCTCATAAATGGATATCTCACATCTTTTTTCTAGGCTGAAAGAGGTCTTCGTTAGGGATGCTCCCTGTCTCCCCTCTTATTCATTATGGTCATGAACACACTTAGTCTCCATCTGAAAAGAGTGGTTGCTGTGGGGAATATTGACCCTCTTTCCATATCCAGAGGTAACTCTTTTACGCACAACCTTTTCGTGCATGATGTTCTACTGTTTGCGATGCTTTGTAGACAATCTTGGCATATAATGCATGAGATATTAAAATCATTTCAAAGGGCTACAGGATTATATATCAACGAAGCAAAATCCTATTTTCACTTCGGTAAGGTTAATATGGACGAGATGGAATATATCTCTCAGTTATATAACATTCAGGCAGTCTCCATCAAAGAGGGTATCAAATATTTGGGTTACCATCTTAAGCCCATGGGTTACAATACTTTTGACCGGTCATGGATCATTAAAAGATTTTACAAGAGAATATCAGGGTGGGAATTTAAATGTTTATCTTTAGTTGGTAGAATGATTCTCTCACAGTCGGTTCTTGCACAAATTTCTGTTTATTTGGCTCATTTATATTACATTCCATCGACTACCATTAAAAATTAAATAGTTTAATGGCAATCTTTATATGGGGAGGATGCAAGGAAGAGGAAATACCATCTTAAGAAACTAGAAAACATCACCATCCCATAAAAAATGGGGGGTTGGGGCATCATGAATCTATGTCTCTTTGGCTTGGCACTATTATGCAAATCATTATGATGAGTGGTCTTTGGGAAAAGTTTATGGAGTCAAGCTATCAGAATGAAATATCTTGGGAATGAAGATGTCTACTATCGGTACAGGAATAGATTTTTGTGGCCCTCTCAAGGATCAACATTTTGGAGAAGTTTTCAAAAGGTTCTCCCTTTCTTCTACAAGAATCTAATATGGAAATTACATACAGGAAACAACATTCTTATTGGTGTTGATGCAATCATGGGGGTAGAGATGGAACCCCCAATCGATCCACAACTTCTCACGCTCCTTCACCAAAAAGGTCTTTCTACTGGGCACAAGTAATAAAAGGATGGAAGGATGCTATTCCTCAATGGAAATCGGATAGAGAACTAGGCCTGGATGGAACAAAGGTTGTCCAATGGAACAAGATTATTTGGAATATGAAAAATGCTGGGATTTACAAAACAAAGGACAGGGATAGCATTGTTTGGCAGGTAAACAAATGTTGGTCCATGGTGTTAGTGAGAGATATATATCTCTCCTTGATTGAACATTGAAGGGAGACCTCCCGAAAACGTTTTCCCTACTTTCTATGGAAGGCTGGCTGTCCTCTAAAAATAACATTGTTTTCGTGTCTAGTATATCAAAATAAAAATCTTACATGGACAAATTTGCAGAAAAGGAGCTGGCATGGACCAACAATATGCATAATCTACCTATCCGATATAGAAGAAAACATGCACATTTTTCTAAAATGTCTGCGTATTCAGAGTTTATGGAAGCAAAAGGCCTCTTATTTTGGCTTTCCTGAAATTTCACATCCCTCCATAACAAATGCATATGAATGGTGGGGTTCACAGAAAATAATTTGGTGTCCCATTCCACTAATTGTCTTCTAGTTCATATGGAAGTGGAGAAACAAAAGGATTTTTCAAAATAGTAAAGAGGAATTTGGGCATATATTTGATAAGGTTATCCCCTTCTATTTTTCGATTCTCCCTAACATTCCACAATAGATGAAGCACCAAACTACCATCTCAGACTCACATCAGCTACCCTTCCCATGGGCACACTTTGATGAAGCAGCAAAAGAAGGCAAATGCGCATGTGGCGTTTATATTGGTATATCAAGTGATCTTCAATACTTCATGTTTTGGAATGGTGGGCATGGAACCAATAACAAATTTGAGGCCATGGCACTGCATGGTCTGCTTCTATTCTGTACATGCATGGACATCGGTCCTATCAATATCTATGGTGACTCCAAAATAATCATAGAACACGTGAAGGGAAATCAAACTATAAAAAATGACAACCCTACTGGATGGCTGGGTAGGATTACTTCTCTATGGAAGCCTACACTATTCCCTATCACACATATAAAGCATATGCAAAATGAGCAAGCAGATGAACTATCAAGAAAGGGTATGCAGTCTACGTATGGTAAGTGGCAACTGAGTATCTCTGTAGAATCCTGTACATACGTCATACAGCCTCTCTCTATGCTGGGTATTTAATGTCGACAAAAATCTGGTATGCTTCATGATCCTATTTTCTGGAAAAAATGTTTTTTGGTCGATTTTCCATATTTTTGAAGTTTTTGAATATTTCTATGATGATAATGATCTCTATACAGACCCCATATTTGATTATGAATAAAGAATTGATGTATAACTGAAAAGACTATCAGATTTTGATACCAGGTCCGAGAAAAAGTCTCGCTACTTTCTGTATATACAGATCTTTTTTTGAATATAATATAAATACTATATAGCTTTTTCTTATGAAAAAAATGAATTTCAGATGGACTCATATCGATATTTGGGAAAGGACAACTAATTTTATTCGCCGATAATACAAATGACATCGCAAAGAAGATACATATAGCAACTAATTTGTTAATATCACAAAGACGATTGCATTATTTTATATATGCGGCAAATATTTTGTACAAAATTTTAAAATTTTATATGAACAAATTATTATTATTATTATTATTATTTTTTTATGTGTTTATTAATTAGTTAATTTGAACCATTATTATTCTTATATGTTTTCAATTTTTATTTTTACACTTATTTTTTCATATTAAATAATACCAAAATCAAGTTTTAATATATGAAAAAAGATTGATTAATATTTTACATTAACAAATAGCTCAAACATTGTCTTAAAACTATTTATTGCTTTAAAAGAATCTAAAAATTCCTTTAGTCACTTTATCATTGAAAGACTTCAACCATTCATTGATAAGTCTCCATATTCTTCATTAAGGACTCCTACTATATTATTATAAAGCTTAGAACCTTTCACTTGGATGAAAAAGACATTATAATTATTTTTGATATTGTTTCTTCATTCACCAAAATTTTAGTTTTGTAACTATTGATATGATCTATAAATTAGTTCATTCTAAGACAACCTCATTTAAATCTTTTTTTTCTTTATATTATTATAGTTTGAAAGAATATATTATGAAAATACTGAAGGGAGAACTACGATGTCCTCCTTATCCCTAGTCGTCGCAAATGTTTTACTGAAAACTCCAAAGCTTTGATCCTAAACTCTTAGAGTCTAAAGTCAAAATATCAATATTGTTTCACAAACAATATCTTCATTATTTGGTATCATGGAAATAACATTGACTAATACCAACTAATCTTATTATCCCCTAGCCTAGAAATTGACTATTCTAAAAGCTCTTATCACTTGAGTCATTTTGATTTCTTCGAAAACTCTCATTTGTTTAAATCCCTTATGACCAATAATTACTCTATCTCCAAAATCAACAAACCTTTTCATGCTACCCTGAATCTGAGTTCTAATATCTCCACCTCCTTTTTTTTCTCAAGCCGTCATTTAATCACCATATATACATGTAAATACCAATCTTATTTCTTTTCTACAATACTTGTTGAAAATAATATTAAATCCCTCTTCAAAATATACAATATTCTTATTTTTTTTTTCCAAAATTTGGACTTACAGCTTATGTTGTGCCTTGCTCCGATTTCAAAGAATATATTTTCTTTACTCATTGATCATTTAATACATCTTAACCAAAGAATATATTTTCTTTACTCGTTGATCATTTAATACATCTTAACCAAGATATTATGACACAATCCACAACCAAATCTCCAAAATAATTATTATAAAACAATTTTTTTAAGTCCAATCATTTTGTTTAATTTAAACAGAGTAAATCTTTATCACAACATTCATATTAAAAACTGTGTTAATCAAAATAAGTATTTAAATACTACATAAAATACTATAAATCAATTTACCCATATTTTGGAAATAGATTTAATAAAGTATAATTTGCAGCCACAGGGAAAAAAATCACTAAAGAAAGGCGCATATTGTTCTATTAACTTGATGGGAAGATGAATCAAATTACAAAAATATAGATTTAATTTATTTTTATTAATTTTTTATTGACCGGGGAAGTTTTTTTCACAATTTTCATGTGTTAAGCACATTTTTCAAATAATTTATATATATAATATATATATATATATATAATTGACCGGCTAACAAAATATTTTAATTAATTAAAAAATTATATACCAATTATTAAATTATATAAATAATTTAAAATTATATAGAATTATAGTTGAAGGAATATTATATAGTTTATCTTTTTCATGTTATGTGAAGTTTAGGTGGGGAAATACTTTTTTGAATGGAAGAACAATATATCTATGAATGCTATATTTTCATCAAGATTGTGTGATGGATGATGAATACCATTAAATTTCCATTTAACCAGACCTAAGGTAACTAACTAGTTTTCCCTTGGATGTTGCACAAGGAATATCCCTTTGGACAACAACACAATCAAACCAACATAGACTCATCTTAATCTCATATCTACCATTCATACTCCTTTCTAACTAACTAGTTTTCCCTTGGATGTTGCACAAGGAAAGATTCCATTGTACTACAATATAGACTCATTTAATCTCATATCCATCAAGCATCCAAAGGGATAATGAAGTGAAAACCTTGAGGTGAAAACCTATTTTAGATCACAAAACTTGTAGAGAGGTTTAACCCTCAAGAGAAACTTCGTGCCTTTTACTCTTATAGATTTAAGATTAAGATAGTCTACACTTGTTCTTTCCATTTATGTGTGTATGCATGTACCATTTACTTCATGCTAAGAATGGAATATATTACACATTTCTTCCATTTTAAATAACACACAAATACACAAATACGATATATATATATATGAACCACCCTATAACATCATTTTACTTTCAATATTTATAATATAAATTGAATATTACTTCATGTAAATATTGAAATAGTTTTATTTATAATCGAAAATAAAATATTTATTTATATTTTTATATTAAATTATACATCTCTTTTCAATTTAATTATTATTTTTAATCATTTAGTAAATATTTTAAACTCTTGAACTTCATATTATACATAAAAAGACGTTAATCATTTCTCGTATTAATCTATATAATGTGATTATAAACCCAATAAATATTCAAAAGCATGAAGCATGGAGTGATACATATTACTACGCTCATGCTTAGTTGGGTAACATGCCCTTGTTCCACATCACGATCTAATCAGTAATCAGGGGTATCAAGCGAACGTAAACATTAAATGAAATTATCATACGTCATAAATATATGTTATGAACGGATTTAATAAATATTTAGAAATATCGAAAATAGCCTAGTTAATTAGCTAGAGAATACACATTGGCACCCTACTTCAACTATAAATAATGTGCATGCACCAACATTTACAGCAACTCTGTCGACTCGTTGTAGATTGACTTCTCAATGAAAAGTTCCCGCCGATCACGACAGGCACTCCGTCCACTCCGTATTGCTGAAAAAGTGTGGGCGGTACAACACCATCCGCCATCTGCATCAAACTTTTCCCCACGCGATTACACGTCTGAATGTTATATTCAATGTAAGCGCACGTTGAAATTGAATTACATGTTGCTGTTGAAAGACAGCTCACTCACCGACTCCTGATGTATGCCCTTCCAACATTTACGCGTAGCTGCTAAACGCACATGGTTTGACAACATTTACGCGTAGTTGCTAAACGCACATGCTTTGACTGTAGTTGCTAAAGACACAGAGAGGCACCTCATCACACTCGGCGTTGCCTTTATCTTTTTCTAAGGAAAGCATTAGAGGACCCTGCTGCATCTACGTTTAATGTAATTTCAAAAATCTGTTTTAATTTATGAAAAATTCGACATTTCATGTGGGCAATTTTACTGATATCTGCGTGCGTCATG
Source organism: Pinus taeda (assembly GCA_000404065.3). Taxonomy (NCBI): domain Eukaryota; kingdom Viridiplantae; phylum Streptophyta; class Pinopsida; order Pinales; family Pinaceae; genus Pinus; species Pinus taeda. The sequence goes on from APFE030880414.1 coordinate 77,809, forward strand.
ATTCATGACTTGAAAATGCAAATGGCGTGAGAGAATATTTGGATTTGTGAGAGTATTCCGGAGGGATTCTAATTCTTTATTCGGATTAATTATACGCATGCCCCTATGTTTATCCCGTTCAATACATTCATCTTCAAGAACCTTAAAATTTGATTTTTGAGTTTAAGTCTGTGGATAGCTTTGAATTGATTTTTTTATTTTTTCTGGGGATTCATCACAATTTTGATTTTTGAGTTTTTGAATTTAAGCATATGGATAGTTTTGAGATTTTTTTTTTTTTTTTTTTTAAATCATCACAATTTTGAGCCAAATTTGGAGTCAATAAATGCGTCTTATTATCAAAACAAGCAAATGTCTCTAATCATCCAAACAAAGATAAGAAGTCTAATTAGATCATTCTTATAAACTGGTGTGAAATGTTAATAAAAGTTTAAAAAAAATTAAAAGGAAGAATGATAATGAAAATTATTAAAAACGTTACCCAGATGCGGGTGCTCTCGTGGCGCATTTACCGCGAGTTAACTCTCTACCGGCAGCTGGCTTCACACCTGGCGAGTGGTGCACGGCTCTCACGACCTCAACGCAATCGATATGAATGTTATCAGGTGCAGGTACAGGATTGTTTTGCATTCGACAATGAATGCGTGCCCTGTTCAAGACATGACGCAAGGTGTTTTAAACATGGCTCAGGTTCTGGTTTGGTTTATCGTTTTCATCGGGTCTCTCCATACCCATCCGCCTTCTTCTCCGCATCCCTGCTCTGCTCTCATAGCTGGAAGGCCTGTCTGGAGCCTGCTTCTCACCTGGTTCACCCATACTTGGTCTTGTTTAACCTCCTTCTCCGGTTTCCCTAGCTTACTGATAATGGTGCGTCGCCGCGGTGTTCCTCGTCATGGAGGCATCAGTGGCAGGTGTGGTAGGGTGCAGTCTCCCCCCAGAACATCACTCCGTTAGCCACGGCTTCCCCGACCTCTGTTCATGGCCGTCCCATCCCTCACAATTCCTTTCAGACGACCCGGTTCAAATTTCATAGTCGGCTTAACAAACCAATTATCTTAGCCAGCATCACGGTTATTTTAGCTGAGGAAGAAGATAAGCCCAGTAGCTCCATCCAAACCTCTCCGTCGGAATCCCATAATGACAGTGAGTTTCAGGAAGACTTGGCTAGAACGGTTTACAAAGGGGATGATATGCAGGAAGCGGGAATGTCACCAGGTGATTCTGCTCAGCGCAATTCGCCTTCGACCGAGCCGGCACATCCCTCTGGTGGCATTCGGATTTTGGTAGCTCCTCCAGGTGGCGGCAACGACGGTGATGGGGACAATGCGGCAGACATGTGGATGAGCTCTCCTCGCCAGATGGATAAGGATGCTCCGGACTCTCCGCATCACGTTTGATTGCCTTGGTACCACGCATTCTGTTGGCTTTTTCCCTTCCGATCTTTATATCATTTTGTTATGCGTTTCTGGTTCATGTTAATCAGATCTTGTGTCATGTCCTGGTTGGATTTCACTATCAGCCATTATAGTTCTATGTTGTGCATCAGGTCATGGCTCAGAAAGCCATTGTTTTTTGTTCAAATTTTGTATATGGGTATCGAGGTATCAGGGCTATTCGTAAAGCCACAGTTTTGGACTATTTTTGTAATGAGGGTCACCTCTTCCGTTCGCGCTATTGTCTGTAAGGGATCCGAAAAACATGTTCATGAGTTTTCTCAACCCCGGGAGTGTTCTTATAGGGGTATATGCCTCTCAAGGTCTCAAGTTGCTGGATGGCTTGAGCCTCCTCTGAGGTTTTAACCTCTTTGTAAATATTTTTCTCTTTTTTTTAATAGAAATAGCCTTTATTAAGAAGAAAATATAATAATAATAATATAATAATAATAATAAATAAATAAATAAAAATAAAATTAATAAATAAATAAAATTTAAAAATAATATATATATATATATAAAATTAAAAATTAAAAAAATTAAATTAAATTAAAAAATTAAAAATAAAAAATAAATTAAATAAATAAGTAAAATAAAAAAAATAAAAAAATTATTAAAAAACGTTGATTAAAGGTCAATATCAAGTAGTACAAAGGAGTGGTTTGCAACAAAGAGAGCTAGGGTTTACAGCAGAAGTTAAGCATTGGGCACCATGAAGAGGCGAGAGGGGGGAGTTCCACTCCTTCCTACAGTTAGGGAGTCTCCAATCGATTCAAGAAACCTCTAGAGGTTGAAACAAGAATTTTAGGAGGGAAACTGGACAATAGGGGTACAGAGGGGCAGGAAAATACACAAGAGTAAGTCATAAAAGAAAAAAGAATAGAAGGAGAAAATCACAATGCGGATACCAGAAATCAAACTCGACCGTGTAAGCTTAGGAAAACTATCACACCTAGAGTGGTGTTAAGTGATCCAACACTACAGGCACATAGGGAACACATGGCGCCTTACGTAGCCATTTGTAAATTCATGGGGCTATGGCCAACGGAGAAGGCTTTACAAGCATGGATAAAGAATTATTGGAAACCTAAGGGGGATATAGATCTGCACTCTGGATCAAAGGGTTTCTTCACTGTAGTTTTTACGAACATTGAGGATAAAGACAGGGTGTTTGAAGGAGGGCCCTACTTCTATGCTACTGCAGGCCTCTATATGCGGCCTTGGGTAATGAATTTTGTCTCGGAGAGCGAAACATTCACTTTGGTCCCTGTTTGGATAAAGCTCTACTCCTTACCACTAGATTATTGGCAGCCAGAATCATTAAAAGCAATAGGAAATAAACTAGGGAGCTTTGTTAAAATATCAGAGGCCACTAGGCGGGGAAAGCATACCTCCTTTACCTAGATTTGTGTAGAGATGGACCTCTTTGGAGCTCTAATTGATGAAGTAATTTTGGAAGTTTTTGATGAAGAATGGGTACAAGCAGTGGACTATGAGCATGTTCCTTTCAGATGCCACAAGTGCCATGAACATGGGCATCTATTCAATGATTGCCCCTTAAACAAAATGGAAAGTAGAACTAAAGCTACCTCACGGAAAGAAATTGAAAACTTTAGCAAAGTGGGAAACAAAGGTAAAGGAGGGAGAAAGTACCAAAAGAAAATCAATGAGGAAAGGTGGCCAAGTTAGAATAGGTACAAGGTACTAGAAGAAGAAGAAGAGCATGATAATGCAATTCGGACTTTGGAGGTAAGCCCTGTGGAGAAGGAAAAGCAAGAGAGTATGGAGGACACACATGACAACAACCAACAAAAGGAGGATTTGCTAAACACTATGGAACTTGATAGGGACCAAGAGATGACCTCGAGCGAGGTGGGAACAAAGGATCATGAACTACAGGATTTCTTGATACCTAGCATCTAGAACTGAAAAAGTTCTTGGAGCAGGGAACCACCAAAGGAATGGATTCGCTACCACAAGAGGAGTTCAACAGAGTGCAACAATTGTTCGTATGGGGAACTTAGGCAAAAGGTTTGGGAGTCAAAAGAAACCATGATGGTCAGGACAACGAAGGGGTGAAAATAATGAAGGCAACATTAGGACTAGCTCCTAGGAACGTAGGCAGGAAAAGAGGTAGGAAAAAATAGAACGAGATGCTGATAGAGAGTGGAAAACTCATGATCGATTTAGGTAATATGAAATACCTAACTAGTTACTCATTTATAAATATTTCTTAATGAAGCTCACAACATGGAATATTAGGGGTCTAGGGAGTAAAATGAAGCAAAGGAATCTTAGCAATAGAATGAAAGAAGAAAAACCATATATGATTTTTATCCAGGAAACACAATGTTTAGTAGAAAAAATAAGAGCAATTCACAGCAAATGGCTGACTAAATATGAATATCTAGAGTTCAAAGCAGACAAAATAGCAGGAGGAATTCTCACACTATGGAACCCTCAGAAAATAGGAATCCTAGATGCTGAAGCATCTAGGAACTACTTAACAGTGGTTGTTCAACTTTTGGGGCACAAGGAAGTTTATTTAATAACAAATGTTTATGGTCCACAGAAGCCTAAAGACAAACTAAGACTTCTTACTTTACTGGAGGATCTAAGAGATAGACATTTGGGCATCCTCTCGATTTTCGGAGGGGACTTTAATATGATTAGGTCACTATCAGAAGAAAAGGTGGAACCAGATCACTAAGGAGAGACTCCATAACATTTCAGAATTTTATAAACAATACGAGGCTAGTAGACACAAAGACAAGTAATGGCATATTTACCTGGAATAACAAAAGGGGAGGAGAGTCTGAGGTGGCCTCAAAACTAGACAAGTTTATTATCTCAGAGGACCTTATCCTAACAGGTCTTGATCTGTCAGCAATGATACCCCCTTCTGGCGGCTAGGATCATTGGCCTATTCAACTTGAAGTGTCCTTTATAGGAACTCCAAGAAATAGACCTTTCAGGTTTGAAAATATTTGGCTCAACCATTCGGACTTTATCAACAATATCGAAAAATGGTGGACAGAGGATATGCAAGTGCAGGGAACTAAAATGTTCCTTCTGTACAAAAGATTGAAACATATCAAAATCATGCTTAAATATTGGAATAAGAATGATTTTGGAAACATTTTTGAAGCCAAAAATGTGGCAAGACGAAAGCTACATGAAATTAACCAGATCCTCATTATAGCTGGCTTCAACAGGGAAAGAAAGGAACAAGCTGACTGTCATCAACAGGAATGGGAAGAATTATGCAAACAAGAGGAGATATTATGGAAACAAAAATCAAGGATACAATGGTTAAAAGAATGAGAAAGGAACACGAAGCTTTTTCACAAATCTACCATGGAACACAGGTCTCATAACATGATCTCAAAAATCAAAGATTCTCAAGAGAATCAACTCGATACCCACAAAGAAATAGAAGCTAATATGGTTAAACATTTCCAAGGCATAGTAGAGGAACCTCTCTTGCACAGATCACAATTCATCAGTGACTTTACAAAGCACATTCCTAAGCGTGTGACAAGAGAAGACAATTACAATCTAAACAGGCCTGTGAATGAAGAGGAGGTTAGAAAAGTCATCAAAGAAATGCAAAATGGGAAGGCACTAGGTTTGGATGGTTTTAATGTTGACCTCTTTAAAGCATGTTGGAGAATAATCAAGTAGGATATCCTCGATGTGGTGGAGGACTCGAGGAAAAATAGAACTGTTTTGAAGGCGCTTAATACCTCTTTCATATCCTTAATTCCAAAATAGGATAATGCTATGACACGAGACAGATTCAGACCAATAGCATTATCCAATGTGGTGTATAAAATAATTTTCAAAATTATTGCCAATAGGCTTAAACTCCTTCTCCCAACTCTCGTATCTGAGGAAAAAACTGGGTTTGTGGAAGGTAGCCAAATTCTAAACAATATCATTCAAGCACACGAGGTGGTTCACTCACTTATAATTAATAGGCAGGTGGGAATGATTATGCAACTTGACCTAGAAAAGGCTTATGATAAGATAAGTTGGGCTTACATAAGGAGAGTTCTTATAGCATATGGATTTGACCATAACTGGGTAAGATGGGTGATGACCCTTGTAATTGCCTCTAGTTTTTCAATCTTGGTAAATGGTTCACCATCCAAGCCCTTAAATGTGATGATAGGTCTCAGACAAGGAGATCCTCTCTCACCCTTCCTCTTTATTCTCATGATGGAAGGGTTAGGCAAAGATATCACATCTGCCAAAGCAGAAGGTAAAATCCAGGGTTTCAAACTCACCATGAACAGAGATGCTTTGACCCATCAACAATTTGTGGATGATACTATGCTACCGGGAACACCTACGGTCAGGGAAGCTCTAGCCTACAAACAAATCTTAAAAGAATTTTCAATGGTTGCGGGTGTCGAGGTAAGCCTTACCAAAACAAAGATTTTCTTTTTTAATACTGACATTGCTATTCAAAGAAATATATCCAGAATTCTAGGCTTTCAAAGAGATATGCTACCCTCAAAATATCTGGGAGTACTGCTAACTGACAGACCTCTGAGCAAGACGGTTTGGGCCTGTGATTAATAAGCTACAGGACAAAATTTGGAAATGGACGAGTATGTCTTTGAACTGAGCAGGATAACTAGTGCTCACAAAAGTTGTCTTACAAATTGTCCCCATCTTTATGTTTTCAGTCCTTCTAGCTCCTAAAGGAGTCATGCAACTATGCAGAAATATCCAAAGAGATTTTCTTTGGGGCAAAGGGGAAGAGAAAAAAAATGGGCCTCAGCAGCCTGGGAAAAGATCTGTAAACCTAAGTCACATGGACTTTTGGGATTAGATGATCCTGAAATGCTAAACAAAGCTTTGGGGGCAAAATTATGGTGGAGATAACTAAAAGATTTAGCTTCCCCTTGGGCCCAAATTTGGAAACATAAATATGCAAACAATTGGCAAGACAGGGATCACATTAGAATGTTTGGGATCATGAAAGGCTCCTATATTTGGAACAAATCTTAGGAGAATAAAGACATTGTTCAGAAACACGGTTTCTGGGAAATTATAGATGGAAATCTTGCATGGTTTTGGGAGGATAAGTGGCAACAAGAACCCAAATTGTTAAGAGAAGAATTTGCAAATCTCAAGAATGATACTGACAAGAAAAGTTACTCAGAGTAAATGACTTCTAGGACCAGGAAAAAAGTGAGGGAGAATGGAGGATATGGAAGAACTTGGAATACAGTGATGACTCCCACTTGAAGGCATAGGAAGAACCTCTAATAGTTATCCTGGAATAGAGAAATATTTTCACATCAACATATTCAGACCAGTTGAGATGGGGCAATAACAATGAAGGCAACTTTAACCTCAAAGAGGCTAAGTGCATAGCCATTGGGCTTGACTTTCCAAACCTCGATTGGGTATGGAAGGACCTATGGCAGAACCAAAGCTGGATGAAGATCAAACTATTCATGTGGTTAGTACAACATAAAAAAATTCAAACCTGGGAAAAACCTGAGGAAAAGAGGGGTAGCTGGTTCATCTAAATGCTAGCTATGAGAAGTACAAGAAGAAACTATGGATCACCTTCTCAACCTCTTTCCATTCACATCCACATTGTGGAATTGAATGGCCTCAATATTCAAACAAACAGATAGAGACATGGTGAGTATTAACAACTTCTTAAAGAAGTGGAAGAACAATTTCTCTGATAATGAAATAGTCAACAAAGCTTGGGCTTTAGCTCCAAGCTTTCTAATCTGGGATGTCTGGAAAGAACACATCAAAAGAGTATTCAAAAACAGGAAAGGTTCTTCCTAGTGCATCATGGAACAAATTTTAAGACAACGCAATGAGACGGTAGGAACTCTCATTAAAACCGCCTGTAAAACCAACCTAAAGATATTGATGTGTAAATACTAGTTCAATTGGGTATGCAGGGGCTCACCCCAAAGGGAAAAAATAAAAATGCAAATCATATAATTGTTGATAAGGATTTCTGGCAACCCCCCCGCCTCAAGGTTTTCAAAAATGTAATATTAATGGGGCCTCAAAAGGAAACTCGGGCATGGCTGGTTATGGAGGAGTGATAAGGGATGAAAAGGGTTGTATAAAAAACATCTTTCTTAGTAATTTGGGGAAAGCCACAAAAAATATGGTAGAGCTCATGGCCCTAGAGCAATGCTTAGAAATCCTGAGGGACTCAAATCTTCATAACATTATAATTGAAGTCGATTCTGAATTGATTATCAATTTGATCAAGAGAATTTTCTATGGCTCAGCTCCGGAAAAAGTTGTGAGACATTGGAAGCTTTTGCAAGTCTATCAAAGGATTCAATCCCACTTGCAGAACATGAGAACCCTGAGTTTCACTTATGTGCGCTGAACAACCAACAAATTAGTGGACATATTAGCTAATGAAGGCGTACTATGTGCTAAAAGCAAAAATAAATATAAATGGCTAGAAATCCCCCAAGGTAGATTGAGGGAAGAGTGTCTCAGAGAAGCGAACATAGACCGGGAGCTTTATCAGAGCAGGGGATACTAGTAGGTTAAAGTCTTCTGGAAATAGTTGAAGGTCAGTCCATATGAAAAAACAATTCAGGGATAGAAACGAAAAGGATGGCTGGTCCTTATGCCGGAATATATGCCCAGAATTTACAATTCCAAGGTTCTCGGCGGGTGTCAATTAACAGCACAAGTATCTACATGAATTTGAATCATGTTACAGAAAGCCTTTTCATTGGCTATGGAGGGAGATTGGTTAAAGTACGAGCATGTAGGAGAAATAATAACAATCATATCAATTCCGCACTGCAAATAGCAATATGGTTACCAAGCCAATCAAACCCAAAATCAACTTTAACAGTAGCTTTATCAAGCTTTGGGTCTGAAAGCAGTGTTAAACAACGAGAAAGTTACACAGACTGGCAAGAATTGCATGCATCTGGTGGATTTCGGGCGGATTACATCCACGAGGGTTATCAGCCAAAACAGACCTGAAATTTTTATAGAGCGGTCTCTAAAGGCTCATCGGGTCCGATTCAAGAGTTAAAGGGAGTGCTTGTTAGCAGCCCGAGATTGTTAATGACTGTTAGATCTCTGATGATAGATCGAACGGTTTGGGCTTCCGATTATCTTTTGTGGTTGTGTTGTCATGTTTTTGCGGGCCCTAGGCCCAGATAGTGGGCCTTAGGCTCAGTTTCCTAGGCTATAGGTTGCCCACAACTCTTTTGTACATTTTGTAATATGGTTGTATTATCAATTTGAGTAGAAGGTCCGACGTTTAATCCTGCAAAAAAAAGAAAATTATTAAAAAAGCCTGGGCATTTTAAAACTAAGTCAAATTAATAAATAATTTGACAAATATTAATATAATTAATTAATTATATTCAAAGATGAAGGAAATAAACCAAGTATTTTTAAAAATTTAAGTTTCAGTTATTTAATCTAAAAATTTAGAGCTTTAATGGTTTCTCAGGTCTTGAATTATTAGATTCAAAAATGTATTATAAATAATAAAAATTATGATATTGCTTGAAAAAAAAAAAAAAAAAAAAAAAAAAAAAAAAAAAAAAACTATTTCATCTATAAGTTACTGTAAGACCTAGTCTAATTTATACATGAAATGATTGTTTTCAGGGCAATGTTTGTGGTTAGTTTTAACCAAATCCTTACAAATATTTTTAAAAACCAAAATTTAGATTATCTATTTTATAAAATTGTACTACCCTATAACTTATTAAAGTATTGAATCTATTTATGCATTCAAAAAATTATTTTGTTATTTCAAGATATTAAATTGCTTTATACATTTAAAAAAAAATTTAAACAACAAAAAAAATGAAAAAATCAGTTATACGAAAAAAATAACTCAAATTATTTAATATTTAATTAATTTCATATTCTCGCTTCTCAGCAGCTTCTGTCCATTCACATCCACATTGTGGAATTGGATTGCCTCAATATTCAGACAAACAGATAGAGACATGGGGAGTATTAAAAACTTCTTAAAGAAGTGGAAGAAAAATTTCTCTAATAATGAAATAGTCAACAAAGCTTGGGCGTTAGCTCCAACCTTTCTAATCTGGGATTTCTAGAAAGAATGCAACAACAGAGTATTCAAAAATAGGAAAGGTTCTTCCCAGTGCATCATGGAACAAATTTTAAGACAACTCAATGAGACGGTAGGAACTCTCATTAAAACTGCCTTAAGAACCAACCTAAAGATACTAATGTGCAACTAATAATTCAGTTGGGTATGTAGGGGCTCACTCCAAAGGGAAAAAATAAAAATGAAAATCATATAACTGCTGATAAGGATTTCTGGCAACCCCCCCACCTCAGGGTTTTCTGAAATGTAATATTGATGGGGCCTCAAAAGGAAACCTGGGCATGGTTGGTTCTGGAGGAGTGATAAGGGATGAAAAGGGTTGTATAAAAATCATCTTTCTTAGTAATTTGGGGAAGCCACAAAAAATATGGTAGAGCTCATGGCCCTGGTTCAATTCTTAGAAATCCTGAGGGACTCAAATCATCATAACATTATAATTGAAGCCGATTCTAAATTGATTATCAATTCAATCAAGAGAATTTTCTATAGCTCAACTCCAGAAAAAGTTTTGAGACATTGGAGGCTTTTGCAAGTCTATCAAAGGATTCAATCCCACTTGCAGAACATGAGAACCCTGAGTTTCACTCATGTGCACTGAACAACCAACAAATTAGTGGACAGATTAGCTAATGAAGGCGTAGTATTTGCTAAAAGCAACAATAAATATAAATGGCTAGAAATCCCCCAGGGTAGATTGAGGGAAGAGTGTCTCAGACAAGCCAACACAGGCCGAGAGCTTTATCAGAGCAGGGGATACTAGTAGGTTGTAGTCTTCTGGAAATAGTTGAATGTTAGTCCATATGAAACAACAGTTCAGGGATAGAAACGAAAAGAATGGCCAGTCCTTATGCCGGAATATCTGCCCAGAATTCTATAATCCCAAGGTTCTCGGGCGAGTGTCAATTAATAGCTCAACTATTTACATGAATTTGAATCATGTTATAGAAAGCCTTTTCATTGGCTATGCAGGGAGGTTGCTTAAAGTACGAGCATGTAGGAGAAATAACAGCAATCGTATCAATTTTGCGTTGCAAATAGCAATATGGCTACCAAGCCAATCAAACCCAAAATCAACTTTAACAGTAGCTTTATCAAGCTTCGGGTCTGAAAGCAGTCTTAAACAATGAGCAAGTTACGCAGACTGGCAGGAATTGCATGCATCTGGTGGATTTTGGGCGGATTACATCTGCGAGGGCTATTAGCCAAAACAGACCCAAAATTTTTATAGAGCGGTCTCTAAAGACTCATTGGGTCTGATTCAAGAGTTAAAAGGAGTGCTTGTTAGCGGCCCAAGATTGTTAATTACCGTTAGATCTCTGATGATAGATCGAACGGTCTAAGCTTCCGATTATCTTTTGTGGTTGTGTTGTCATGTTTATGCGAGCGCTAGGCCTAGATAGTGGCCTTAGGCTCGATTTCCTAGGCTATAGGTGGCCCACAACTCTTTTGTACATTTTGTAATATGGTTGTATTATCAATTTGAATAGAAAGTCCGACGCTTAATCCTGCAAAAGAGGAAAATTATTAAAAAGGCCTGGGTATTTTAAAACTAAGTCAAATTAATAAATTACAAATATTAATATAATTAATTAAATAATATTCAAAGATGAAGGAAATAAACAAGTATTTTTAAAAATTTAAGTTTCAGTTGTTTAATCAAAAAATAGAGTGTTTGATGGTTTCTTAGGGTGTTGAATTTATTTATGCATTCAAATGTATTATAAATAATAAAAATCATGATATTGCTTGAAATTGAATTGCGGGATAAAAAAAACTATTTCATCTATAAGTTACTGTAAGATCTAGTCTAGTTTATACATGAAATGATTGTTTTCAGGGCAATGTTTGTTGTTAATTTTAACCAAATTCTTATAGATATTTTTAAAATCAAGATTTAAATTATCTATTTTATAAAATTGTAGTACCCAACAATTTATTAAACTATTGAATCTATTTATGCATTCAAAAAATTATTTTGTTTTTTCAAGATATTAAATTTATTTATACATTTAAAAAATATTTTAAACAACAAAAAAATGGAAAAATCAATTATACGAAAAAAATAACTCGAATTATTTAACGTTTAATTAATTTCATATTCTCGCTTGTCAACCTCTATCTATTCACATCCACATTGTTGAATTGCATTGCCTCAATATTTAGACAAAGAGATAAAGACATGGGGAGTATTAACAACTTCTTAAAGAAGTGGAAGAAAAATTTCTCTGATAATGAAATAGTCAACAAAGCTTGGGCTTTAGCTCCAACCTTTCTAATCTTGGATGTTTGGAAAGGATGCAACAAAAGAGTATTCAAAAACAGGAAAGGTTCTTCCCAGTGCATCATGGAACAAATTTTAAGATAACTCAATGAGACGGTAGGAACTCTCATTAAAACCGCCTTGAGAACCAACCTAAAGATATTGATGTGTAAATACTAATTCAGTTGGGTATGCAGGGGCTCACCCCAAAGGGCAAAAATAAAAATGCAAATCATATAATTGCTGATAAGGATTTCTGGCAACCCCCCCACCTCAAGGTTTTCTAAAATGTAATATTGATGGGGCCTCAAAAGGAAACTCGGGGATGGCTGGTTATGGAGGAGTGATAAGGGATGAAAAGGGTTGTATAAAAATCATCTTTTCTCAGTAATTTGGGGAAAGCCACAAACAATATGGTAGAGCTCATGGCCCTGGAGCAATGCTTAGAAATCCCGAGGGACTCAAATCTTCATAACATTATAATTGAAGCTGATTCTAAATCGATTATCAATTCGATCAAGAGAATTTTATATGGCTCAGCTCCAAAAAACGTTTTGAGACATTGGAGGCTTTTGCAAGTCTATCAAAGGATTCAATCCCACTTGCAAAACATGAGAACCCTGAGTTTCACTCATGTGCACTGAACAACCAACAAATTAGTGGACATATTAGCTAATGAAGGCGTATTATGTGATAAAAGCAACAATAAATATAAATAGCTAGAAATCCCCCAGGGTAGATTAAGGGAAGAGTGTCTCAGACAAGCCAACACAGGCCGAGAGCTTTATCAGAGCAGGAGATACTAGTAGGTTGTAGTCTTCTGGAAATAGTTGAAGGTTAGTCCATATCAAACAACAGTTCAGGGATAGAAACGAAAAGAATGGCCAGTCCTTATGCCGGAATATATGCCCAGAATTATACAATCCCAAGGGTCTCGGGCGAGTGTCAATTAATAGCTCAACTATTTACATGAATTTGAATCATGTTATACAAAGCCTTTTCATTGGCTATGCAAGGAGCTTGGTTAAAGTACGAGCATGTAGGAGAAATAACAACAATCGTATCAATTCCGTGTTGCAAATAGCAATATGGTTACCAAGCCAATCAGACCCAAAATCAACTTTAACAGTAGCTTTATCAAGCTTCGGGTCCGAAAGCAGTGCTAAACAACGAACAAGTTACACAGACTGGCAAGAATTGCATGCATCTGGTGAATTTCGGGCGGATTACATCTATGAGGGTTATCAGCCAAAACAGACCCGAAATTTTTATAGAGCGGTCTCTAAAGGCTCATCGGGTCCGATTCAAGAGTTAAAGGGAGTGCTTGTTAGTGGCCCAAGATTGTTAATGACTATTAGATCTCTGATGATAGATCGAACGGTCTAGGCTTCCAATTATCTTTTGTGGTTGTGTTGTCATGTTTTTGCGGGCCCTAGGCCCAGATAGTGGGCCTTATGCTCGGTTTCCTAAGCTATAGGTGGCCCACAACTCTTTTGTACATTTTGTAATATGTTTGTATTATAAATTTGAATAGAAGGTCCGACACTTAATCTTGCAAAAAAAGAAAATTATTAAAAAAGCCTGGGTATTTTAAAATTAAGTCAAATTAATAAATATTTTTACAAATATTAATATAATTAATTAAATAATATTCAAAGATGAAGGAAATAAACAAGTATTTTTAAAAATTTAAGTTTCAGTTGTTTAATCAAAAAATAGAGTGTTTGATGGTTTCTTAGGGTGTTGAATTTATTTATGCATTCAAAAATGTATTGTAAATAATAAAAATCATGATATTCCTTGAAATTGAATTGCTGGATATGGTTAATTTTAACCAAATTCTTACATATATTTTTAAAAACCAAAATTTATTTTATAAAATTGTAGTACCCAATAATTTATTAAAATATTGAATCTATTTATGCATTCAAAAAATTATTTTGTTATTTCAAGATATTAAATTTATTTATACATTTAAAAAATATTTTAAACAACAAAAAATTCAATTATACTTAAAAAAAACTCAAATTATTTAATGTTTAATTAATTTCATATTCTCGCTTCTCAAATTCTTTAGTGTTTAATTAATATCATATTCTCATTCCATGTAAGCTCAAGGTTTGTTTTTAAATATTCTTTCAATATGAGAATTAAAATACGCAAGAATTATTTTAACTATGAATATAATATTCTTGATTTAATTCGAATGAAGTGGTGGTAAAGATGGTTAATCTTGCGAATACAAGAAACAAGAAGAATTTGGAATATGATTTCTACCGGAAAGGTAATCTATTGACACAATAATCAATGGTTGAATTGTCGTTACTGCAAAGTTATCAAATCTTTTAGAAACATAATAAAAATCGAGTAAAAAGTAATGTGCGCCCATTACCTTTTAAAAGAAAGACAATTTATTATTTTCAGCTCTAAATAGTTTGATCCTTGAAATAACATTAAGGGAGCTTGAGGGAAACTAAATGAAATGTAATCATACGGGAAACAGTAACTAATAGGAAGAAAGTTAAAGAGTTTATGAAGTCGTTATGAAAAAGGAATAAAAGGGAATTGATGACCTGATAAAAACGTTTTTTCAATGCTAACTTTGTAAACCTTTTCATGAATTTTTATTGAGAAGAAGCCCTCGGTAATTATTTTTCTAGGAAAATATTAGATTCTAGTGACGTGTGATCAAAATTATCTTTGGTGTTATTTTTTAAAAATTAGAATCACTATAATGTTGTATTTTTGTGAT
>APFE030880417.1:0-12841 GCA_000404065.3 Pinus taeda
TGGGGAAACCAACTTATACAAGTAGGCTTAGGTTGGCTAGGCCCTATGGTATATTATATCATCTTAAAAAATCATTTTCTCACAGACTAAGAAGATTTAGAGGATGAGTAAGGGCTTGCTTGAAAGGGGAAATTGTTCTCTATACGCTGGTGAAAAAATTATTTTAAGATCATGTCTCAAAATGTTAATAACAATTTTTTTGACCTAGCGTGCGAGCTCCTGCTGCTGCAGCCGCCTGCAACTGTCTGCTGCGCACGAGCCCACCTGTTCTCCCCTGGAATGCTACGCAGCTATCAAGATGGCCCCTTCGGAGGCTCCACCGGAGGAGGCAACTCAACAACAGGCATTTTCTGCTCTTATTAACTCCTTAACACCCCAACAAGCTCGTCCTGCTATCTCCAAATTTGTTAAAAAAATCGAGGCATTACAGGAAGTTTCTCTTCCTCCTACCTTACTTAGAATGATTTCTCTTACTTTGGCAGAAAAGGGACTGATAGGGCAATTTACAGGTCTTTGGCCCTCACCAAAAACTGTTCAGAGGTGGGTGGAAAGGAACTGGGCAGACAAAATTCAAGGGAAAATTTCTATTAGATTCTGCGGGAAGGGATACTTCACTTTCCACTTTGAGACAAAGGAAGACAAGGATTTGGTATTTCACAATGGCCCTTACTTCATGGATTGCAGAGGTTTGTACTTAAACAAATGGATGCCGGACTTCGACCCAAAGCTAGATATCCCTAATGCGGTTCCTGTTTGGGTTCGTCTCCCTCATCTCCCATTGCATTGCTGGGGAGATGAATCAGTGCACCGCATTGGAAATGCGGTTGGCAAATACATTGATCGGAGCGAGCCAAGAGATAATATGTAGGCATATGCCCATATCTGTGTCGAGGTTGATCATGGTAAAGGTATTCCAGAAGTCATCAAGCTAAAAGTTGATGAATGGTCGCACATACAACAACTCGATTATGAACAGATCCCCTTCAAGTGTAAGGTATGTCACGAGTATGGTCATTTTGCTAACTGCTGCACTAAGCTCTCTAATGTTGATAATAATACGCAAGAAGAACAATGGGAAGTGGTAAAGAAGAAAAATTCATCCCCTAGTCTCAAACTGCCCAATGAAGCCAGATCTTCCACTCATCCTCCTCCCTCCTCCCATAACCCTTCCGCCCCGCCCTCATCCCCTCCTCCTTCTTCTCCTCATTTGCCTCAATCCTCTGGAATGTTGAAATCTCTTCCATCTCCTCCTTCCTCCAATCCCTTCCACATCCTCTCCCTCCCCGAAGATGATCCTATTCCTTTGAATCTTCCTAAACCCCCCTCTTCCCCCCATTATATGACCATTCCCTCCCACCTATTATCAGATCCCCTCCCTCCTAGAATTACTCGAAACAACTCCAAGGATCAGGGATCCTCTCTAGATGGTCAAAAGAAGCCAGGAAGAAAGACCTCCAAATAGCATAGGGATGAGAATGCACAAAAAGATATAGCTCTAGGACTACAGAATCCTATAAATCTTACATTCAGGGCACAAAAGATCAAGAAACGGCAAGCAAAGACAAGGGAGGCAGAGCACCTCCTCGAATCACATGTTTGAAATGATCAAAATCCTTTCATGGAACAGCAGGGGACTCAGGCACCCCTCCAAAACCAACGCCCTAAAAGATCTTATAACTCAGGAGAAACCATCCATTATCTTAATACAGGAAACAAAACAAAGAGAGTCAGAAATCAACAAGATTATTGATCGGCATAAATGTTATAAAGGAAGTATTTGTGAAGCCAGAGGGTCCTCTGGCGGAATTACTACCATCTGGAATTAGGAAGAATGGAATAGCGAAGCTGAACTAATAGAACAACATTGGATAAAGACAGTGCTGAGGAATAACATGAGCAAACAACAGATTGGCATCTTTAATGTTTATGCCCCTAACCACTACAGGGACAAAGAAGTTTGTTGGGACTCTCTCAGTAAAAACATAATGGAAGAAGATAACAGTAACATCATCTTAGGAGGCGACTTCAACTTAATCTTACATGCCAATGAAAAGCGTGGGGGAAGCTTTATACCAGATCCATTCAGAAATCAGATGGAAAACATAATGCAAAATGGTGACCTGATAGATATCATTCCAAAAAATAAAAAATATACATGGAGTAATCGTAGACTGGGTAGTAGCAATATAATGGAGAGACTGGACCGGTTCCTGGTCAATATCTCCTTTCTCTCTTCATTTTCAGTTGTCAACTCTTCCATTTTGCCCTTTGCAGTCTCAGATCACTACCGAATTACATTAGCCATGGATATGCACTGCCCCCTCGGGCCTCTTCCATTCAAATATAATCACATATGGAGCGATTACCAAGCAGCTAAAAATATCATCCAACAAACCTGGGGTCAACATATTGAAGGATCTCCAGGCTTCATATGGGAGAAAAAGTTAAGAAATGTGCAAAAAGCACTCAAAATTTGGGTCAAAACGCAATACAATGAACTTGAGGAAAAAAAACGTGAGTTGAAATCCAAAATCGAAGACCTCTAATGTGTCTTAGAACAACACGAGTATTGCCAGAATGAAAAGGCACAAGAAGAAAAACTATACAATCAATTGTGCAGAATCAAAAGAGAGGAGGAAGAAAAGTGGCGCATTAAGTCTAGGCAAATCTGGTTGGAAAGCGGGGATAAGAATACATCCTTTTTTCACAAACAAGCCACTGCACGGCAAATCAAAAATAACATAACAACCATTGTAGACAGTGCAGGGACTCACCATAATGAACAATCAGATATCAAAGGGGCTGCCACAGACCATTTTAAGGAGCTCTTAACTGAAACAGGGGAGGATGAACTCTATGATGACCTCCTGTAGCACTTGCCAACCAAGGTCACAACAGATTTAAACCAAAAATTGCTAGAAGAGATAAAAGAGAAAGAAATACTGGAAGCAATTTGGAGCCTTCAGCCTAACTAGGCACCTGGACCAGATGGATTCCCAATTTGCTTTTATAGAGAATACTGGGAGTTGATAAAAAAGGATCTCATCAAATATTTCAAGTGGATACAGAGAAAAGGCAAAATAGGATGTTATACAAACTCTACTCATCTGGCCCTCATTCCAAAGGAGAACCACCCTTCCAACTTCTCCTGCTTCAGGCCAATATCATTATGCAACTCTTCCTACAAAATCTTCACTAAAATCCTAGCCTTTCGTCTCAAACCACTCCTACCGATGCTAATTTATGAAAACCAAGGAGGCTTTATGGCTAATAGACAAATCTCATACTCTATTCTTTTGGTTTAGGAAGCCATACATTCAAGCCATTCAAGGAACGGAAAAGGATTTATTTTGAAATTAGACTTGGTCAATGCCTTTGACAGGGTAAGGCATTCTTTCCTCTTTGCGGTTCTTCAGGAAATGGGTTTCTCTCCTCTCCTTCTTAACATCATAAGAGTGTGTATCTCTGGCCCATGTATCGCTCCCCTTATCAACGGTAGACCTGGACCTTCCTTCCAATCCTCAAGAGGATTAAGACAAGGCTGCCCCTTATCCCCATATCTTTTTATCCTAATGGCAGAATCATTTAGCTGTGCGCTAGACCATAAGAGGCAGGCAGGCCTCATCACTGGCATTAAATTTGAAGATGGCATAAAAAATATAAACCATTCTCAATTTGCTGACGATACTCTATTGTTGGGGGGGGGGGGGGGGCGCGACCACCATTATAGCACGAAGATTTAAATCCTTGCTAGATAAATTCATGAGATACTTAGGGGGTCAAATTAACCATCTCAAAAGCTGCATTTATGGATGGAATTCTTCAGCTCAAATGATCCATAGTATTGCTAACATTTTTGGTGTCCCTTGTAAGTTAATGCTTCAGTTACTTGGGAATGCCAGTGAGTATAGGGAATGCAAGGGCAGATGTTTAGGATTTAACCTTAGACAAAATGAAAAGAAAAGTTCAGAAATGGGGAACTTCTTGGCTCAATCCAGTTGGGCGATTGGTGCTTCTCAAATTGGGCCTCTCCTCTCTGCCCCTCTATCAATTTTCCCTGGCTCAAGCTCCAGCATCCTTCCATCGTAAAATGGACAACGTTCTCAGATTCTTTCTCTGGCAGGGAGGGAAGAACGAGAAGAAAAAATTCAACCTAGTGAGATGGAAACATGTTATCTAAAACCAAGAGAAAGGAGGCCTTGGCATAAGATCCCCATCGCTCATGAATTTAGCCTTTGGTGGGAAGATGATATGGAGACTTATGGAAAATCAAACAGCCTGGTGGAAAAAAGTCTTGGAGGCAAAATACCTCAATCAGCCAAGGCTGCATCTACTCACAACTGAGATCCCCAACATAAATTATTCAAAGATCTGGAAGCTTTGTAAAAAAGTTATTACATTCATGGCACAAAATGTCTCCAAAGTGCAAAAAGGAGGTGCAACTGTTAAGATCGGTTCTGATAAAATCATGGGAAACCCACCCATCAACAATCTCCCAGGTTTGGATCCCGTAATCCTCTATTTCCGAAGTAAAGGTATATGTAATTTAGGCCAAATCTCTCAATGGGATGCATCAACCCATGTTTGGATGCGATGGAAATTCCCTCCCATCCCTCATCATCTCAAAGGCAGTTTTGACATTTTTTGCAATCATCTGAATAGTATTGCGCCCACCTTCAAAAACGACAAGGATGAGTTCAGATGGGACCCTACAGGAACCAGTTACTCAATCAAAGCAGGCTATGATTACTTAAGCAACAAGGAACACCCAACGCCAGCATGGATACACTGGAATATTTTAAAGAAAGCAGAAGCAATTCCAAAGATAAATTCTTCATGTGGATTCTCCTGAAAGGAAAAATTCTCACTGTAGAGAATCTAAAAAAAAGAGGCATTGCTGGACCCTCCAGATGCCCTAACTGTAAAGTAGCAGAGGAGTCCATACAACATCTTTTTATCTCCTGTCCCTTTGTAGTCTCATGCTAGAACAACATCAACCCCTCCGCCCCTTCCATATGGAATTCTCAGCTCTCCATCGACGAAGCTCTAAATAATTGGAAGAGGAACTACCCCTGGTAATCCATGAAGCATAATCCCGCTAAAAGAGTATGGGATGCCCTCCCATTTGCTCTTTTATGGCAGATTTGGATTGCTCGGAATAGCATGATATTTTGAGATAAAGAGACCTTGATCAGGCACCTTTCCATCAAGGAAAAAAGTCTGGCGACCGAAACCATAGCTTCCAAGATAACCAAAAAAATAGATATCACTAATCTATGGACAGAGGAAAGAGATTTCATTCGAAATCTACTTGACAAGACCAATATTCCTTCAACAGTGAAAATCAACAGTAACCGGGGCAAAGCAAACAGTCTCAGTTGGAAAATTCGCTTAAAACAGGATGATTTCAGCAACTGGCTCCACTCAAGAAACTCTCATTCTTTATTTTTCGACGGAGCATCTAAATCAAACCCAGGAGCAGCGGGAGCAGGGGGTATCATCTATAATCCCTCAGGTGATACCATATCCTCCTATGAATGGGGATTGGGAATCCTTTCTAACAACAGAGACGAAGCTCTAGGCCTCTACCAAGGCATCCTTCAATTACAGGCCCAAGGGATTAAAAAAGCCCTCATATTTGGTGATTCCGCCATTATAATCAGCTTAATGAATAGCAACCGGCAAGCTTCCAATCTTTTTTTGCAACAAACCATCAATCGCTGTAAAATCCTGACATCCCATGACCAGGAGTACCACTTCTATCACGTCCTCCAATCCAATAATCAAGAAGCTGACAAAAGGGCTAGTCAAGCTTGCTCACGGACAAAAGGAAGCATCCTATGCAACAAGGAGATCCTACATCAATTCATCCCATGATATCTATGATTCTCTCAAATTGTTTTCTTCAATGAACTGCGTTATTGTAAAAAACGACTCTCATCAAATCCACAACAAATCCGATGTATGTTGTCGCAAATCGTCGATAATCCATTCATATCACACCGCAGGATATGCTGGTCCTCCGAATCTAATCTTTGTCTGCAAGATCCGTGATCGCCCATGCCTCTTCCATGTGATCTGGTACTCCTCAAGCCTCTGCCCGCTTACTATTTATCTCAGGAAGCCTCCCCTTCATTTGCAAACCCCCATTTCCAATTTCTTTGCTATCTTTGCTTCCACTGCAGTGACTATCACTTGGCCTTTGATCCCCACTATTGGCCTCACCTCTTTCTTAAGGTCCTTTAATGCTCGACCCTTCCTCATCACTTCAATAAGGTCCGTTTTTTTGTTCCACTGTACCCCTGTTTTGGTCATTAGCGATTCCTATTGCCTGGTCGCAGCTCCTGAATCCAAGTTCGATATCTCTTACAGACTTGTGCCTAGTTTTGCTGCAACAATTGGTGTGAGTTCTCTTCCAACGCCGCTCCAAGCAAGCTATGAAGTTCTTTTGATGGATCGAAGTGAGGATTGCTTGCATTTCCGTGATCTTCAAGCTGAACTTGAACAAGTCAGAACGCATTAGCGCCTTCTGGACGAAAAAATCAATGCTGCTACAAGGATTATCACAGCCAAATATGAGGCTGATCTCAACCTCTTCCTGCACCGTATCTCTTCTCTGCAGGGGCAATTCATCACTCTTTCAAATACCTGTGCGCACATACAGGAGTCTATTGATATTCTCAAGTTTATGATGGACAAGCTCAATGGCCCAAGCACCAGTTCCTCTAGTGCAAAATTTACAGAAGCTGACAGCCACCCGGAGGATTCCAACGCCCAACAGATCAGCCACATAAGTATAGACTAGATGTATTGTAAAGTCAACTTGTTTTTGTCCCAATTTATCAGAATATATACTTGTACTATAATATTTCAATCGGATTATAAAAGCATTCCAGTGAAATGCCACAATGTAATCCAGCTGCAAGCTCATACTGTGAGCTCTTCCAATGTAACACCAGAGCTTAGGCTCCCTCTACTTTTTTGAATACATCTAGCAACCAACTTTGTAAAAAAGAAAAAAAATGTTAATAAGAATATTTTTCTTTATGACTGTTACAAAATTGTAGTATAGACCTTGGGGTTTTAGGATTCTTCATGCACAGAGTCATTGGGACTAGGATAAGGGTTAGGGCATCTTCATTAGAGCTCCAAGGGTGACCTTCAACAATCATCCATGTCGTCATTATCTTCATTAGTGCTCATATGGACATCAATGACAAATATTGACCAACAGTTTCCCCCTTTATCATTGATGGAAATATTCTCTCTTCTTCCAACATTTTCTCCCCCTTTGACATAAATGGAAAATGGGGTGTCCAAGTACTCCGCCTATCAAGCTGCTTCTTGTCATGCTATTCCCCCTGTCATGTAGCTCCTACCCCCGTCAATGTGTTGTCTTAATGTGATGCAAGATAAATGACCCCATCTTTTGGCAAAGATATTCAAATGCTTCTCGTGGTAGGGGTTTTGTGAAAATAGCTGCAATTTGTTCCTTTCTATTGATGTATTCCAATCTAATATTTTGTTTTGCAACTTGTTCTCGGAGAAAATGGTATTTTATTGGAATATGTTTTGTCTTTGAGTGCATTACCAGATTCTTTGAAACACTGATGGCAATGGTGTGGTCACAATAGATAATGATAGGTTGATTTATTTCTATGTTGACATCTTTCAATGCTTCCTTCATCCATAATATTTATGTACAACAATCTCCAACAATTATGTATTCAGCTTCAACTGTGGAGAGAGATATAGAAGATTGTTTTTTGGTGAGCCAAGACACAAGACAATTTCCCATCAAGAATGCATTTTGCTAGTACTTCTTCGATTGTCTATACTTCTAGTCCAATCAACATCGGTGTAAGCGGTCACGGTAAGATTTGTGCTTTTTGGATACCATAGGCCAAAATTAGGAGTACCTTTCAAATATCTAAGAATTCTTTTCACAACCAACAAATGGGATTCCTTAGGAGCTGATTGAAATCTTGCCACCATTTCTATTGCTTGCATAATATCGAGTTGTGAAGTAGTTAAGTATATAAGAGCTCCAATTATTGACCTATAAAGAGTTGCATCTACCGAAGGGGATTCGTCATCGGTGTGCTCATAGGAGCACAATCTTCCATCCCATCTCTCTTAAGCATGTCCTTAAGATATTGTGATTGGGATATGAACATACCTACTTTAGTTTGAATTACTTATAATACAAGGAAGTAAGATAATTCACCAATCATAGACATTTCAAATTCCTTCGACATGTTTTGCGAAAATTCATGACGCATGTCATCATTATCGATGGCAAAAATAAAATCATCAACATATACAAGAGTGACTAGCAATTTATCCTTGTCCATCTTCATGTAGAGATTACTTCTTGCCACCCCCTTTTGAAACCTTGTTGTTGTAGATAATGATCCAATCTTGCGTACCAAGATCTAGGAGCTTGTTCCAATCCATATAACACCTTTTTTAACTTACATATGAAGTCTTTTCCTTCAGCTAGATCAAACCCTTCTGGTTGCTCCACGTAGACTTCTTCCTTTATGTCACCATTCAGAAACGTTGATTTCACGTCCATTTGGTAGACTTTGAACCCTTTTGAACAAGCAAATGCAAAAAGCATTCTTATAGCTTCTAATCAAGCTACCGAGGCAAAAGTTTCTTCAAAGTCAATTCCTTCAATTTGTGAGTGTCCTTTACAAATAGGCCTTGCCTTATTTCTGATGATGTGTCCATCTTCGTTCATTTCATTTTTGAACACCCACTTGATTCCAATAATATTTTAATCTTTTGGATGAGGTACAAGTTTCCATGTTTCATTCTTTTAGATTTGAAACATTTATTCTTCCATAGCATTCATCCAATGAGGGTCCTTACTAGCTTGAGTAAAGTTTTCTGGTTCTACCATGGATAATAAGGCAGCATCATATTTTCTTGGTGTATTTGTCATCTGTTATGAACCCAACTCACAAAAAGATAGAAAAGATAGATCAACAACTTAGAAATCAGCCTCTTCGAGGGGGCAACCTCCTTTACATTACACAAATGAACAATTCTTCGATGATACAAATGACAATACCTCCTTTCTATATATAGAAGTCTAAGGGGTCATAATATAATCAGAGTCGACATAACAATAATAATGTAAGGGCACAACAATAACAATAGTGAGCTTCTATTGGGGACAATAATAACAATATGGGGACTACATGGGCACAACAATCTAATAAAGGGGTTGAACTAATAACAATAAGGGGTTACACTAGTAGTATAGGGACCAAACATGCCCCTCTCCTTCAAAAAGTGTTGTCCTCGACACTTGAATACTGGATGCTTCTATATAAAATTCTCGTCCTCCCATGTGGAATCTTCAGTGGGTAAGTTTTTCCACTTGATGAGATACTCTAAAATTGATCGATTTCATAGCTGTCGGGTTCTTGTTTCCATGCTTCAGGTTCCAATATGATTTTTCCTTCCTCGTCAAGTTCCAACAATATTATTTGAACTGGGAGCTTGTCACCTATAACCTTCTTTAAGAATGAAACATGGAAAACTGGGGGCACTCGGGAAGATGCACAAGCTCCAATTTGTATGCCATAGTACTAATCTTTTGCAACACCTTGTATGGACCATAGTACTTTGGTGATAATTTATTATCCTTCTTAGCTTGCTTGAGGGACATTTCTTTGTATGGTTGTATTCATAAAAATGCCCAGTCGCCTACATCAAAACTGATTTCACTACAATGTTGATCTACCTATTGTTTCATTCAATTATGCAGCAAAGTGGGGTTATCCTTTAAAAGTTGGAGAACTTGTTGTTGACGCTCGATGTGATCTTTCACTGCTTGAACCTTTTTCTTCTTGATATGTCCTTCTATCTTGAGAGTTTGAGGAGTGGTAATTCTTGCCAATGCATTACAAGATGTGGTCGGATTCATCTCTTGATGCTCTATGTGATCTTTCGCTTCTTGAACCTTTTTTTTCTTGATATGTCCTTCTACCTTGAGAGTTTGAGGAGTGGTAATTCTTGCCAATGCTTTACAAGTCATGGTCGGATTCATTTCTTCTTTCTCTAGGGTTGGTTCCTGGTGTATATCCTCTTCTTTTGACGTTTCTTGATCCTTTTCTTCCTCCTCTTCACAATCTATGTAAAACAATTTCTTCTCAGCACACTTATGACCTTTAGTGTATTTGCTATCACAATTGTAACAAAGCCCTTTTTCTCTTTTTTCTTCTAATTGTTGTGGTGTAAACCTTGTAGGTTTTGGAAGGCTATGAGAAAAAACACTTCCATATTTATAGTTGTGAGTGGATCTCCAATGAATCAGGTTCCCAAAGACGAACCTCATGTTGAATGTTATCCTTTAAATTACCTATGAAGACATCAATCCCTTGCTTCTCTGGAATATCATTTACCCTTATATTCAATTTTTGGAAGTCCTCAATGCGTTCTTCCATTGAACCCTTTTGTTTGAGATTTATCAATTGGCTAAAGAAGGTGTTTCTCTTTGTATCCTCATAATATGCTATCATTTCCTTTGTGAAAATTGACCATGTGACAAGTGGTTTACGAGAACAAAGCCCTCTATGCCATACAAGTTGATTTGGTTCTAAGTATAAAGATGTAATATGTATCTTTTGTAATAGTTGTACATCATGTAGATCGAAATATTGCTCCATTTGTAGCATCCAATTTACCCGATCCTTGCCATCAAACTTCCTCATATAACTTTTTCTTGATTTTAGGAGCTCGATCTTGAATTTGTTGTATCTCTAAAATTTCGGATCTCCAAGGTCTGAAATTGTGATCTGTGGTAGCCCTTTGCGTCCTCTTTCCAATTCCATCAATCGGATTGTTGAGCCTCAAACATGCACCTTCCTATACACCCTCTCAGCCTTATTTTTCCACTTACTTCATCCACCCAATTGTCAAATCATTGCATTATAGTCTAAAAAGAACTTTTTATATGGTTTTCTGACTATGCTTATGACTGTTGTTTGGTTTAGTTTTTTTTGTTCATGCAGCTGTGGAAACTTGTCAGTTTCCGCAGCCAACACAGATTTCCGCGGCCAGCACAGGATTCCACAGTTATTTTATTAAAAGTTGTGCTACAGGTGTCCTATGAAGAAACGAGCTACATAGGCAAGCTCTAGGTGACGGATACATGGAACGTGTCCCTTCAAACCAGCCAAATCATCCATGGAAGGTCACGGTCAACGAAATTCAAAGACAAAGCCAACCAAGGAGTTCAGCGGTGGCACGTCTCTGTTTTGAGCACGTGAACGTTACGTGGCATAGTCCTCAGCTCACGAAGACACCGGCACACCTGGAGATCATTCCCGTAACCTGAATCCAACAGCTACCACTCCGGAGATTTGATAGACATGATGACAATTACGCTAGATCTCGGCTGAAGGGATCTACGTGTCTTTGGCAACACAGTCAATAGCGTAGGAGTTAGTTAGTTAGTTTCAACATTTTGCCATTATAAATAACGCGTCGATGAACGCTGTAGAAGAGATTTTTGGGATATGTGAATTCTGAACTGATGTCTTATCGCCCCACTGTTTATATATGTTGCTGTTTTAATATATGAGAAGACTTTTCTGAGTTTATTCGTGTGACTACTCGTTGACTGGCTGAAGTGGCAGAGGGCCCCTGCGCGCTGAAGTCTTGTAAAGTTTCCATTTGGTTTTATTATGTTTTTGTTTTTATAATCATTAGCTTGTACATAACACACTGTTTGATGTT
The DNA here is from genome assembly GCA_000404065.3 of Pinus taeda. Taxonomy (NCBI): domain Eukaryota; kingdom Viridiplantae; phylum Streptophyta; class Pinopsida; order Pinales; family Pinaceae; genus Pinus; species Pinus taeda. The sequence continues at coordinate 11,755 of APFE030880417.1, forward strand.
TCTTAATCACTGCTGTTTATATTTTCACCTCTGTTTTTATAGCTGTCAATTGATTAGTGCTTGTCTGCAGGATTTCTTAGACAGCCGGGCAAATTTTCATCTTTTTGATAACTATTGACATATGAGATCAATCTTGTCCTTCTGCTAACTTTCATTTTCTGAAGTTTAATTTCAGCACTGTCTTTTCCAAGTTGTGATTTGCTTACTTATTTTTCTGTTATTTAGATATCACACTGCTCACCAGTTTATGGTTTCTTTCTATAGTCAAGTGACTCTATTAGCAAGAAATCAGAATATTACTAAGTGTAGTGTGATTTAGTTATCATATTGCTTAAACTTATTCATGATTGCTTCCCACAAGGTAGATTGAGCTGAAGGGTAAAGGATCAGAAGAGTTGAAGTAGTGTGATTAGTTTCCTTTCTGCAATTTAATTTCTTGCCATTTAGTTATCATATTGCTTAAACTTATTCATGGTTGCTTCCCACAAGGTAGATTGAGCTGAAGGGTAAAGGACCAGAAGAGTTCAAGTAGTGTGACTAGTTTCTTTTATGCAATTTAATTTCTTGCCATTTAGATATCATATTGCTTGACTTGTTCATGATTGCTTCCCACAAAGTAGATTGAGCTGAAGGGTAAAGGATCTAAAGAGTTTAAGTAGTGTGAATTAGTTGCTTTTCTTTTAGTTTGAGTTGCTTTTAGTTTTTACTTTCTTTTCATTCAGCAGCAAGGATACTGGGCCATTGTCATTAGTTCACTGTTTGATGCATTTACTTTCTCTTAAGAATTGATTTCAGTTTAGTTGTGTTAAAGCTTTCTTTTTAAGAACTTTCAAGTTTGAGAAAATCACTATAGAAACCATCACCATCTATACTCCATACTTCACTTTCATCCTCGCCATCACACATTAGGGAAATATAAATCCAAAAACAAACTAAAAACTCAAAAACGACAAAAGATTAAGGAAATGGTTATCTAGTACATATAGTACACTTCACTTTGTCAGTTTACGAACCCCGGATTGACATTTTAATTAGCAATTTAGATCACACTAAATTGACCAAACATTTTGGCGCCGTTGCCGGGGAA
>APFE030880418.1:0-11750 GCA_000404065.3 Pinus taeda
TGGAATAGAATAAAGCTTCATTTTACATAAATTTCCATTATATAGTTTTAGATATAAATTGTGTTAATGTAGTATATGAATTTATGGAATAGCTTGTCACTTTGTTCTTAGGAGAATTGAGCTCACTCTAAAAAGAATAGGCGTTAGCTTTGAATCTCATTTTTAGCTGCATATATAAATCATGATAAATGGATGCATAAATTTCATTCAATATTTTCATTATAAAAGTGTCGAACTAATCCATTTATGGACAAGAGATCTAGAATGATGTTCAAGCATTTGGAAAAGAGTCAAGAGAATGAGGACTACATTGAAGATTGGTTTCAAAAGGTGACTAGGCCACAACTTTCTTCCACTCTTCAATGAATCCTAATATTTAATTCAAATGTGCAATTGATCTCTCATATCCTTTGCAAACATTCAGGTATATTTTTCAAATTTGGATGTGAGCATACTAGAGACTTTGATCCATAAATGGATTTATTGAAAATACACTTCAAAATAAAAATAAAAATCTCTTTCTCAAAAGGGAGTAGGATAGAATAGGAAAATAAAACCAAGCTTGGAAAGTTTTTTTAAAAGTTTTTTATTTTTAAAATTTGATTTCATTTATTTCTTGGAAATTTTGGTGGTGCAGTAAGAGCCACCTAATTCACTAACCATTGGCAGGAAGATCTACAATCAAAGGAATATTTGTGAAGGAAAACAAGTGGAGATTAGAAAGTTAAAATTTGAGGTTTGAAATCAAATTCTTCTTATATTTCTTTTCAAATTTCAGATTTCAATTACATAAAGAATTCATAAGTATGCTCTCCTCCTGCCTTTGGTGTAATCTGGAGGATCAAAAAAAGATTTCGTGTGAGTATTATTTTATTAAAAAAAAATCATTATTTGTTTTTTAAAAATAATAAAAATAAATAAAAACACAAAAACGAAAATAAGAATAAAGTAAACAAATAAAAATTCATGGAAGCCAAGGAAACAAATCGCTGCAAATGTTATGTATGATTTAAAAAAAAATAAAAGATAGTTGTGCATTGTAGTGATTTAAAAAAGAAAAAAAATAATTTCACTGTAGTTAACTGAATAGAGGCCAAATTCGCAGAGGTTAAAAATGTCATTTTTAAAATGCATTTTGTGACCAAACGAAAGCGAATATGAAAAATTTAAAACATGAGTTTTTCTCAGAACGGGGTGAATTATGTTTAGCATGGAATATTTTCGCAAAATTCGTAACCATTTGAGAGATTTTCAGGGTTCTCTGGAGTGTTATTTGTGAGGTTGCGTGAAAAAAATGGTTTTTCAATTAAATGCAGCTAGAAGCCAAGGCCATGGCCATCCATTGGCTCAGCCACAAAGCTATGGCCAGCCACCCAGTAGTGTTGCCACGCTGCAGAGAAAAAAATCAATCAATAAATTTAAAAGAAATTGATAAAAAAAAATAATAATTAAATTACACAAAAAAAATATTTTACTACAAAGATGAGATTTTCTCCATGCTTACAACATGCAATAAAAATATATATAAAAAAATCGTAAACATTTCTCAAGCTTTTATAGAATAAAAATTGGTTAAAGAATCCACTTTTTAGGCAGAAAGAATGAGTTCAAAATATATGAAAAATAATTTGCCAAATATTTTGGAATTCCATTTTCTAAAAAAACTTGGAAATGATAAATTCAAAAGATATGAAAAATAATTTGCCAAATATTTAGGAATTTCATTTTCCTAAGATTCTTGGAAATGATGAATTCAAAAGATATGAAAAATTATTTGGCAAATATTTTTGAATCATATTTCCTAAAAATCTTGGATTTAGATTGGCCACTTGTCAAGTTGTTGTTTCAATTTCATTTTAGAATAATTAAAATTTCCAAATTTCCATTAAATTCATAAATGTGACTTGTGATTTATTGGTAAGTCATTCAAATTACATAATGGAGGTCATGAGTTCAAATCTTGAAGGCACTGGTATTTGTTAATTATTCTTCAATTTTGACACAACATTAATTAAACAACAATTTTGCCACCACATGGCAACACAAAATTGACCAATATTGCACATTCACTGCCACATCCTTCAACGCATTGACTCCTTTTTCTACTGTGCAAACTCTCTCTAACCTTCAAGCATTTGATATTTGTTCATGTGTAACGTTGTGGGTTGGTGATGTTATGGAATATGGGAAAAGCACAGAAAATCACAACACGGCGAAACTTTTGACAAATAGTAACAATTAGTTTTCATTCTGAATTTATTTTTATTTTTAATTTTATTTTTATTTGATGCATCTGTATTAAATATCTTGCAATGATGCAGATTTTGGCAAATACAAGATCGAGGACAACATGTGAAATTCGATATCCTCGACGCAAATCATGAAATAATTTTGACTATGTTCCGGATTTGCATAATTGAAACAAAATTGAATTTTATCTACAAAAGTTACATAAGAAGGGAGTTAACTATACTCATTTCATATTTGAAAATGGATTTGTAAAAGATCATGAAATTGGGCTAACTTATACATTTGATTTTATTTAAATCTATTTCATTGCTGTTTAATTTTTGCATAAAAAAACAAAGTAGAAATTGATCACTTTTGCTTGGATATATTTATGTTTTGTGAATGCCAAGTTTTTGTAGGTTTACTTTAATCAGATGATCATTCAAGGAGTCTAATTTTTCGACAATTGGACTTCCAACAGATCAATTTTATGATGAATCATGTGAATAGATCCATATTCATCACAACTAGTATTTTCTTTCCTTTGTAAAATTGTAAATCCCAATGATTCATCAATGCAAGCCTTTCAGATGTCAGTATGCTTCTTCAGTTAACAAACATTCGCCTCATTTCCCTTTACATTCGCCATTATATTTCTACTCCTCTTCCGTAAATAAAACCTTCATTACATTCCCACTTCTTTAGTCAATAAATTTTCCATTCCATTTTCCTTTTCATGTTTTCAAAAAAAAAAAAAAAAAACCCTGATCCATTGTTCATTTTCCTGTCTCTTCCACTAACCTGTAGCCCATGAATAAAGTCATTTAGCTCCCTTACAAAGCTGAGTCACCCCATTTTCCCTTTCTTCCAAATAAACCCTGCTTCAATGCAAATTTTTCATCTTTGGTCCTTCAAATAAATTATTTCATACTCATGTTAGATGATGGAGGATTCCTTAAGGCCTCCCTTCTAACAAGTCTTGACCCATCGACCTCAGCACCTTATTTGGGATAAAGACTAGAGTCTTTATTAGTACCTTGAGGCTTGTATGCATTAATGACAGGCTCTCTCACCAGCAATCATGGGAATACACCAATGTCCCTTGATCGTTGGATCTTGCAAGTGGCTCGACATCGGCTCATCTATTCGCACTTCGCAAGATGTACTTAGGTACCTTGGCACTCATTGACATTAATGGTGAGTTTGCCTCGCATTGGTTAATGACATTCATCAATGGTCTGTAATTCAATGACTTCTTTCCATGTTTGACATCGGCACATTTATTCACATGGAAATATTTGTGCCATCGAGTGTTGAAGACTTGAAGACCCAAATTTTGTAGCAGATGAAGACGATTTCCTTTCATTGTTTTTTAGTTTGACTTAAGGACAAGTCAATAAACAAGCTTGGGGGGGGGGTGGGGAATGTAACTTCTATATTTTGTATACCTTCCAAGCCTTATACATTTTCAGTCACATTTAGTAGCAGATTCTGAACATTCAACATAAGATCCAACAACAGATCTAACAGTAGATGCAACAACAATAAAAGATTCACTTTTTCGATTTCATCCACCATTTTCATAACCAAGTAAAGAAGACTATGAACAACATTTTTGCAGCCACACGTGCACAACTCTCATCCATTTTTGGAAGGGTAAGTTAAGGTATGATATTTTCTAACTTTTAACCATTAAATTCCTTGAAAAGTTAGAATAATAATTTTTGGAAAAACTTCACTCCCTTTCCTCATTTCACATAACTGCCAAAACCATCCGTTTAAGGGGAAGGATACATTTACATACATACTTTGTCACATTCATATAACATCCAAATGCATATATCACATTTTAAAACCCACTTACCTTCAAAATATATTCACTATTACATGAGCATACAAATGGCTTTGTCAAAAGTATTTATAAGTTAATTGGATGCCAATACAATCATGGTTGTTACACAAGAACCAACCATGATGCATTCCAACAAAAATACTCTGCAATAAAAATCACATTATCAATATGAAAAGATCATACATTAAAATTGAATGTAACAAAGAAAATATGGTTGAAACACAAGAACCAACCAAGTTGCAGTTAATCAAAAATGCTTTGAAAAAATTAAGTAAATGATATCATGCAAAGTTTAAGCCAAGCTCAAGTATCAAAAATTAATGTAATAGATTGCATGAGGACATGCAATATCTTCAGTTTGGGGGTATGTTGGGCCTCAAAATAGTCCTTATTCTCACTCCATTATTCACCAATACCTGCACATTACTTCCATATTACCTTCATGTCACCTCCATTCTACCTCCACATCATTACATTTACCTCATCATTGGGTTATAACTATGCTTTTCCAAAGTTTATTAATTATTAACATTTTAAAGTGGATTTATGGTTAAACTTTAGAAAATAATAGCTATACCTTAACTGACCTAACAATAGAATAGTGTGACCATGTGTAGGTTTACAAAGGAACTTCCAAGGGCATTCCTTATGTGGCAACTCTATTTCAAATTCCCGAATTGAAAATCAATGAAACCTCATGGAGTAATCAATGGAGATAGGGTATGTGTCACCCATGGTTGAGAAATAGTGGGTCAAAGATGGAATAGGGTCTAGACATTTATGAGGTGGTTATCATAGTTTTTGTATAAATAGGAGCACCTCCTCCATTCCAAAAGGGAGGACTCTTAGAGCATGTATCCAACCTATGATGGAATAGAATAAAGCTTTATTTTACATAAATTTCCATTCTATAGTTTTAGATATATATTGTCTTAATGTAGAATATGGAATAATTTTTTCACTTTGTTCTTAGGGGAATTTAGCTCACTCTAAAAGGATCAAAGGAACATTTTATTTCATAATAAATCTTATTTCATTGCTTAGATGTTTGAGGGTTTGTTTGTGATTGATGGATGAGTTTTAAATTAAAATCTTATCAGCATATGAGGGAACAACCAAGGGTCTAAGTTAGGCTCTCCCTCTATTTGATTTGCATGATAATGGAAATTCATTCTTTTGTTTTTAAGTTTCAAGTTATTTCTTTTCTTATGCTTATGAATGAATCTTAGTTTAGTTTGGATCAGTATATGAGGGGACAATCAAGGGATTAAGTTAGTCTCTCTCGCTATTTGAATCTGAACAACAATTAAATTCATTCTCTTGCCTTTATTTCAAGTTTCTAGTTTAATGTAATTAATGATTTCTTTTCAATCTATAATACTGTAGGGAAGGACAACTAGGACCTCGTCAATTAGGAGCCTCTTCCCTTGCATATTACATTGAATCATAAATCATTTAGTTCGACATAGAGTTAGTTGCCTACTCCTGCATATATTTTGCTGGCATCATCACAAGCTTACGAGTTTCCTGGTTGTTAATTTAATGAAAGCAATTTAAGCAATTAAGTTGCCCAACAGTTTACATGACAATAAACCCCCTGTTTTGAAGAGCTCGCATTTTATTGCTGTTATTTTCATTGTAAAACCCTTGAGGACACCGAGTATCCTCAACAATTAAATTGACAGATAGATTTTGGGAGCTGACGTGAAGACAAGTGGACTTGACACTGGAACAATCACCATGGTTTACATGACAATAAACCCCTGTTTTGAAGAGCCCACGTTTCACTAAACAAAACGCGTACGCTATGACTACTTATGCATACATGACCATAAGTATATGCTGCATATCAATGCGAAGGGGGGGAAATGTTGAGAAGGAGAAACACAAGTAATGCATTTGAATTGACGGACGTAAAAAATTTGACCCACCTCCACCATTAGCATTTAACCAGGAAACAATATCAACATATTTTGCCGAGTTAAAGATATGGTGGGACCTGACAAAATTAACAGAAACTAAAAGTTAAACTATTTTTAACTTTAAAAGAACATCAATGAGTTTAACTTTAAATGATTCAGATTAAACTATTTTTGTAAGACTGGAAGATGCCTTTTTTTTAAACAGTGGACCCAGAAAATTGTCCTATCCCATGTAATTGTAGTGGCTATGGGTGGGTCGCTGGTACTAACCCATCTCAAAATACTTTAATTTTGGCCAACAATGATCACAAGGATATGGACAGTATGCAAACAAATATAATTAACACTATTCAACAAGATGAACCAAACCCTAATGCCTGAAGTCTAAACAATAGCCACAACCAGCAAATCCTATGCAAGGGAGGAGAATGCCCACGGGATTTGAACCTGGATCTTCATCACAACAACTGCTCCATTCGAGCACTAAACTACAGCCCGATGGACTATAATTCAGGTTCAACTATTGCATTAGATTTCCCTGTTTAATTTTGCTTATACTATAGCATTTGTTGTTATAAGAAATATTGAATAATGTGTATGAGGCTTATTGTTTATCTGGCTAAGATATTCTAAGTTTTTACTACCAGGGATAACCTTGGTAAGTGCACTTATTACCAAAATAACAGAGTCATGCTTCCTAATTGTCTGCGGCAATTCTGTCACAAAGCCCGCAGAGATTTCTTCCATTTCAAAGTAGCCTCTGGTGGGACCTTTTTGTAAGTTCTAGATATGATTGTTTGTTTGATAGTGGGTTGTCCTATTTGTATCCCAATGATCGCTTTTATATCAACCCTATCTAGTAGAGGATGGACCTTACATGCAGAGATATAAATCAATCTGGATATGATCAACCCATCCTTATTCTTCATCAACAATCCTTATTCTTCATCAAAAAATTTCCAGAAGTTAAAACGTAAACATTGGGGGAACTCAAGGTTTCCTTATTTTGGTTTGTTACCAAACACAAGGGGAAATTTATTATGATTTATGAGTTGATTGTATAGCCACATTGGCTCTTTGCTTATACTTGGCATTATATCTTCTTGCCATTAAATTAGGTATTAGGAGTAAGCTTGATGTTTGCAAGCATTAGGTTTCATTTATGCTACATTCCTTGTGGCATCCTGGCTTGTGCCTTATCTTCAGAGGCTCTTGAGAATGAGAAGCTAGATATGAGGTTTCTTAAGTATTTTTGTAATAAATTTGAATTGGATTTTGTACTTGGGGTGACATGAAATGTGAATGATTGGACCCATCATTTCACCTATTCTAGCCTTTTTCCTTTGTAGGTACATCGTGCATATCAACAACCATTAGAGATTCTGGAGTTTTCTTGCACCCTATGAGAGTGTACAGTCCCCATACGAAGCCTAGTTGTTATCACTTGAAAATGAATGTTTCATTATGCATTTTCAGAGGCATCCTTTTCTCAGTAATTCAATTTAAAGAATGTGAATCCATTGGCATGAGCGTTGTCTTGAAGGCCATTTACCTTGTCTCTCTCTGCCCGAGGACTACCTTGTTCATCTAGCTAGACTAGATGAAGGTACAAATCGTGGATATGAGAGCTATGGTTCTTTGGGGAGGTTCTAGTTTATTTTTTTGATATCACATGTTCGGAGGATATTCTGCATATTTTGGTGTATAAATCACTATTGGAGGTATATGTGGAGGTATTTCTCACCACCAAGGTATCTTCTCACATTGTCTGAGGCATATTCTACATATTTGGAGGGACAGTGTGGACCTTGGTTACATGCGTAAGCCAAGAGTGGTTAAATAGTGAGGAGTTCCCTTCATCCAAGGAAGATTTGGTGATCCTCATCATCATCTTGGGGACCTTCATGGAGTTAGGATGAAGGGAACATTCATATGGTAAATTTTCAACTTAGTTCCCTTCATGCTGCTCTGACTCCATAACCCAAATGATAAGGCACTTGTCCTCTGAGTTCCACCATTTTAACATTCTAAAATCCTAAAACAATCCACCTCACTAATATGATTTTTGGATCCACATTCAAGGACAGATTAGTGATTTTATCTTAAGGGATTCCCCCCTTTTGTTGGAAAAGAACCAGCCTAAAGTGAGGAGGATGACTATTGAAGTGACAATGGGTGATGTTCTCAAACTCTCCTTGAATTTGTACTTGATGATTGGACTTTGAACATCTTTGAAGTGCATCATTTGTAGGTAACACCTCCCAAACCTTAATATTAAATACGTACTCCAATTTTTATTTTTTTGGTTTTAAAAATTAAATCAAACACAAACTTTAATCTAAGCAACAAACGAGATCTCCATGTTTTCTTCTTTTTTCTTTTGTTTATTTTCATCAGGTTTTTTAGCAATGAAGATTTATGACTAAGCAATATTATTTTTATTTGTGGAGTAAAAAGTTCTCTTTTAGATAAGGCCACCAGTATGGTGTCTGCATTTGCATACATCAAAATTGTAGATTTACTTCTGTCCGATTAGGTCCAATTGCTTTTTCATAACACAATTTATTCCTGGATTATCTCTACAATTTAAGCTATATTGTTCCTGGTATGACTTCTGGGTCACAAGCATTTATACTTCATAAAAGCTTCCAAAAATTAGCTAGTATTTCCAGTTATTGAAGCAAAAGTAACATAAACTTTTGCTCCTAAGCAATACTCTATTGAAGGAACTTTCTCTTTGACAAGTGAGTGGGTGAACAACTTTTGCAAACCCTTCCACATGAGTGCACAGAGAGCTATAAACATTTTCGATGTCGAAACTGCTCATATGTTGGCTATGTCTCCTCGTATCTGGTGTATGTTATAACTTCCTTTTCCTTTGTCCACAACAAGGCACTACAACTGATTGTTGATGTTAAAATAATCATTCCTCATGCTTGCCTGTAGTTCATCATTATTTTGGTTTGTTGATTATGCATAGTCCTTAACCAGTTTACCAAGGACTGCCAATTTCAATGTGATATTTTGAAAGACAGCATTGACTGAGTGAAGTTACTCTCTGTTCAATTCCAGGCCACTGTCAACTTCATCCTTGCATTCTCCACTAATCTTGTCCATACGTCTCCCCACATTATACAATTTTATTCTTGAAGTTGTTCTAAGGAGATGTATAAGTTGGCTTCTGTGTCGGACCTGTTTTGGTGCCAAGAAGTAAGATCTATTGTTTTTCAGGTGATCATACCTCTTCAAAGGTAAGAAGGATTGGGACAGGTAAGGCACCACCCATCCTGGCTGTTGGGTTAGCTATTTTGTTGGTTCTTCTCCTGGTGTGGTTGAAGATTATATTCATTCAAATTCTGGGTGGTTTAATCCAGCCCTTCTTGCTCCTAATAACCATTAACTACTCAAAGCATCACCCTTAAGGATGTCAATTAGTAGTTTTGAGTCCCATTTACTTCAATAGATTGGATTCCATATCTGACACAACTATAAAGTTTATTCATTCTGTAAGAGCTTCATTTTCAGCCTTATGGCAGCTCTGCCAATGAATCTGCAAAACATATAAAAGATTTATCTTCTTTCTCGGAGGACTCGGCCACCAATAGAAGGCTTCCACTGGTCGCTGTGTCAAAATTTAATTTTTACCACTCATCCTTGGTTGGCGTCCACATAACATTTAGGGGTCCCTTATTGTCTATCCTTTAGTGAGAGGAGTATGATTTCCTGATTGTTGGACCTTCCAAGCCTTCAAAAATCTCAATTCTTGAGATGTTTGGTTGCCCTAGTCTTCTCTTCTATTTGGGATTTGATATCTTCTTTGATTGTCTGTAAGTCCCTGCCCAATTATTTCCAGCATTGATTAGCTCTTGATAAAAAAATGGTTTCTTGCTTTCCAGAGATCCCAAATGATGAATCCTGGACTTGAATTCCATATTCTCTTAATGATACTTGAGGTCCATTTTGACTTTGGCCATTTCGTTTATGCTACTGATATTTCTAGGGAAGGAAGTGGTGGGTTATTGAATTGCATAAGGCATGATGTTCATGCTTCCTTGGCAGCTGGACAGTTGATTTAATATAACACAACATATTTTTGTAGCATTGGGTGTATGTATATACACAATATGCATGCACACACATACACAGCCCTTTCCTGGTTTCCTGAAACTTTGAAAGTGGCATTTCCAATACACATTTCAAAAACCATACCCATTTTTTTTTGTTTCAGGTAACTTATCACTATAGCCTATGAATTTTAAATGCTCTTCTAAAGAGTTATCAAGCACCTGTTCTTGACTATCTACTTTGGGTGATACCTAATACTCGATATGGTAGTAATGTTTTGAATTTCTCTCAGCTATTTCATATTCTTGCCACACAGTTTTCATGCGGTATCCATGCCATGGAATGATTTCCTTCAACTGATGCAGGTTTTCTATAGGACAATAATACAGGATGTGATTGATTATCATCAACAGTGACATAAATGGAGTCCTTTTTATTATATCAGTAATATGTCCTCCCATGATTGCCTCTGGTATAGGTAAGGAACGCAGTAGGCCAGAGGTTATCAAGTCTCTCTCTTTTTTGTTTTTTCTTAAATAATTGTTTTGTGAAACAAACCATTAATATCTTTACTGAATCTTTTCCAGGATGAAAATATTGAGTCAGCATTAGCTTAGCCTTGAACAAACCCATATGTCCATCTGCTACTTATGAACTTAAATTCAAATCCTATTACCTCATCAACTCTATAACTCTATTGTACCAATAGATGATATTTTCCATCATTTTCCAATGAGATATGCTAGCTGCATTAATGAGCTCAATAATCCATGCATTTGTTGTAGGCACATGTTGTACACATTGTTGGAAAACTTCAAATTTTGTTAGTGATGTGTCTACCACTAAACTGTGCTTTCCCATGAAGGAAATTTCAAACTATTATATGCTTGCACTTGTCTGACCTATTTCTGATGTACAGGGGACTGATACTAATGTTTCAAGAGATATTGGACACAGATATCATCTCCATATGTATCAAGCATTATTAATAGCCAGAATTTCGTATTGTGGATCCCTGCCATTCCCCCGAATGCTCTCTTTTATTGCATGGAGTATAGAAGTTAAAAAGGTTTTGTAATAAACAGGGCCACTTCTTCGCCTTGAGAACAATTTCAACTTGAACTCTAACTTGTTGCTTTTTCTCTATTTATCTATTTTCCTTTTTTGAAAATGCTGCATATAGTATACTAAAAGTCAGATACATCTACATCGAGATCATTACATCCAAGGGCCAAAGAGCAGCCAGACAAGAGTCCCCTATGCCTACATAAGCAAAGAGTGCTACCATATTTGTTGTGTCCATGATTTGAAGATTGTTTACATCTTCTCTAAACATGGCAATCCCAGTGGAAAGTTGGATAGCTGAGTCTGATCTAAATAGAACAACTTCTTCGAAAGTGAATGAAGTACGTAGCTCATGAAAAATTGATTAACAGTGTCATTTATGCCTGTTAGATGGATTAGATCCAAGATAGGTTGTCTTGCCTGATCAATCATCCATTTGTTTCCAAATCCATCACCTTTCCAATGTAGAGGGAGAACACATTTGCTTTCTTGCTTCCAGGAGTTGGTAACTTTTCTTCCCCCCCTTGAATTTTCCTGAGAAGGTCTTGGTTTCTTGGAATTCAATCATTGCAGGATATGCAAACACTGGGTATGGGGAGAAGGCACTTGGTTATTTT
>APFE030880439.1:0-23403 GCA_000404065.3 Pinus taeda
ACCAAACCAGGACAATGGCTTTTTATCTTACAAAAAATATAAAAGAAAAGAAATACAAAATATGAAAACATGTTTTGAATTCATTCTTTTAATCATACTCTGAGATAGAAGGGATCATGAATAATCAAATGGTTAAAAGGTATCCCTATCGAAACTATGAACGTTTGCTGGCAGCAGAGGCTCTACCTGTGACAAAGGAGTCAACTAAAATGGCTAAGTTGGAAAGGTGTTTTGTTTTATCATTATCAACCAATAAAGGCCAATTTAAAACTTAGAATGTACTTAGTTTTAACAAGGGAAAGAATTAGCAAAAACATGTCTTTATTATATTCAGAATGTGTGTATACTTAGTTATATTAGAACTTTCCTTTTGATAAGGTATCTATGTAAAGAAAGTTCAAAAAATTTCAATAATGTTTTCAGAGATAACTGTTTCTTCCAGCGAATCGCCAATTGTTGTACTATACAACAACCCTCCATTTCAAAAAATCTTACTTTAGAAAATTATAATTTGAAATGGGTCCCTTTTAGATTAAATTGGTATTAATCTATCACTCTTCTAAAGGTTCGGAAATAATAAAAACATTTTAAAACCTTTTGAAATAAGTGGTCTTAAAAATAAAATGAATAATTCTTTATTATTGCGATAAAGCGATCGTGAGATCGCATATCGCAATAACAAAGGATACATAACCATGACCCATTTTATTTTCCCTGATGTGATAAAAGCAAAATAGTCGATGGATATCGGGAAAAAAAATAATAAAAGGCCCCTCCCCTTTGCTCCGATGCGATATCGCAATCGGCGATTGGGGAATGCGACGTGAACATAACAAACCCTCCTCATTCAAACTCCCGATGCGAGTCTAGCGATATCGCTATTGGCGATCGGGGATTCCATAAGACTCAAAGGAAATTACCCAAGCCTTCCTTTGATTGCCGATTGCGATGAGCCCAAAGCGCGATTTTTGAAAAGGATCAATATGATTTCATCATATTATATGTTAATTATCATTGAAAGCCTCTTCTCTTCCCGATATAGATTCGCTCGCGTCCAACCGCCAAAAAATCAAATCCACGCTCAAACCATTATTTTGCAAATAAAGGATATAACAAACAATTAAATGATTAACAGGTTTTAACGGCCAATTAATGAGCAGTCATGCCTAAATCCTTTCAAAGATTGCATTCGCAGGAGCCTTATGATAAATTGTCCATTTCCCATTGATTAACACAATTTCCTCATATTTGGTTTTAGCTATCTATTCTCTAAATTACGTCTATCTTCCTCTTGCACAGAGTTTTTCCGCAGTAACAATGGGAAAGAAATCTAAGAAGTCTGGAATGCCTTCAGCTCCTATGATAACAGGGAAGCATGCCACCGATCCAGGACCAAGCAAGAAGGGATTAATCTCAGATACCACATGTCTTAGCCTTGGCAGCACTACCTGGCAAGGTATTTACAACTTGGTAGAAGTTGAGGACCCTCAGCAAACATCAGTACAAGTCTCAACAGGTTCAAGCCAAAAATATGATGCTACTTTAAAGGATTTGGCTGATTCCTACCTGCATAGGATAGCAGCTCGAGAACAAATTCTTCCGTATATGGATATGGTGATATGGGCAATCGAGGCTATTCCAATTACGAACAGAACATTCCGCACTGTCGATGGAAGAATATTTGGTTCATTTCAACCCAACAATTTCAGACAAATGCACCACTTGCCCGAGGCAGAGAAGAAATACAATAAAGCATTTCTAGAAAAGTTTTGAGATGAGAATGAGACCGAGTCAATGCCCATACGAGAATGCAGATAGAACCTAGCGAAACACAAACATGAGTCTTCGGGTAAGTACTTCGTCGACTCCTTATGCTCTCCTTATTGTTATGCTGGAGTCATGATGTGTCGACTATGGGGATTGCATGATTCTTCCAAGTTTTCCATAGAAATGGTTCCTTTAATGGAAGTGGCATGTAATAGTGAGATAATGGATTGGGGGACTATATTGTTGGATAAATTGGCTACGGCTATTCTTGAGTTCAGAAACAAATCCCGTGTTACTGATAGGTTCATCCCTCCATTTTATTTTAGTGCCTACATTCTGGATACCCTTTGTTTCAATTCTGAGTTTCCTGTATTAGGGTGGAGATGGACTCCACAGGACCCTATGCCTATTCATGTCTAGCACCAGAAATTATGGAAAGCTCATTATAAACACCATTTCTACCAAGTCTGCAATGGATTTATGCTACCTCTTTACTATGCAATTTTTGATAAACCTGCCCCTAAGATCTCCTCTCAAGCTGAGATTGACTTGACAACCCTAGGAACCTGGTTTGGAGAAGAAAAATTCACCTATGTAAGAATTTTCGGCAGTCAAGCCAGACCTCATGTCCTCCCCTTGAACATACCAGACAAGCTATTCGCTCGTGAAATAGCATATCAGCTTACAACTGCGTTAGCCACGAAAACTCTCAGAAATTCAAAGAAGTAAGTTTGGCCTCCTTTTCCTCTTAGGTGTGGCGTCTATATTCTGCATGATTATAAACATGCAGAGAAAGAGGAAGAAAAAATAAACGTCCTAACTCTCGCCACTCTGCCTAATAGACATTTTGACCTGAAGAAAGTCATCTACAATTCCCTAGATCAAGCCAAGCTCACTAAATTTGAGCACAAGGAATATGAGTTTGATGACCTGTTCTCCTCCGCTGAGTCAATCTTCCAAGTACAATAGCTAGCTAGGATGAGATATCGCGATGACGTGTTGGTAGAATTTAAGAAACTTAGAGAACAGAGGTTGCAAACTCTGCCTCTAGATTTGTTAGGTACTACCCCGATGATTAAGTCAATCGAGCCTGAGCAGCAGCTTACTAATGAACCTCCTACTACATCCGCAATCTATGAAGAAGTCTAGAGAAGAGCGCAGGAGGAACTCCAAAGAATAGAATAGGAAGAGGCTCAGAAAAAAGAACGAGAGGAGGGAGAGAAAAAGCAACAAGAGAGAATAAGGGAAGAAGAACAGAAAAGGCAGCAGGAGCAGAGCAGGAAAGAAATAAATGTGGATACTCAAGTGGATCCAAGATTGCTTAAAGAATGGAAAAGATTCAATACAATTGTAGGCAATCTTGAGACCTCAACGGATGCTGAAACATCCAAAGCTGCAGATACACAAGATACAACATCACAGGTGGTTCCAAACAAAGGAACCAGTGGTCCACCCTCAAGTACAGTAGTAGAAATAATTCCAAAAAACCCCTCCGATCAAATTTTTTTGCAAGTAGAGGACATTCCTCCACTAGATGTTTTATATAGCCCGAAACACAGGGCTATGATAAAACGACAGTGGAAGAGAAGAAGGATTGATCAACCTTCTCTGTTCCCTAAACAACCAGTAACAACAAATGTGGTATGGAGAGAAGAACTTGACCCCTTCGATGACCTAACCAAGTTATCTCAGTACGTCGGTGCCTATTCGGTAGCCACCATGGATAAGGGATCGGACGTAAGCAATTTGTTGAAGGAAAAGGATCAAGCGATCACTTTATTGCAAGCGCAACTATCGGAAGAGAAGCACAAGTCAGAACAGCTACAACAGCAACTGTCCACACAGCAACAATTAAACAACTAGCTAATAAAACAGTTGCATGAAGAGAAGCAGAGGATTGATTCGGGAGAAATTCAGAAACAAAATGAACTATCTGAGGCATTATCAAAGTTGAAGGCGATGAATGAATAGATGGCAAAGACAAAATATGAGAAAATTGCTCAATTATCAACTCAAGTAGAAAGGTTCAAGAGTCTTCCCCAGCTTGCTGAGTTCAAAGCAGAGGCAATGCAAATTAACAAGGCATTAATAACACAAATAAGATTGTTATGTCATGAAATCGCCCAAGTTGAACCTCTGTGCGACATAACAACGTCTCTAATAGACAAAGCAGTTGATGCCAGGAAGGATTTAGAGCAAGCCGAAGACACTTTGACAGATTTCCTTACATGGAAGGACTCCAATGAGGGAAAAGCAACAAACTTGCCCAAAATATTAGAATCCCTTAAGGAAACCCTATTCACAGAATGGCAGTCCCAATTAATGAAAGCAGAGAGAGCTGTTTCCCGATGCAAGTTATCTACGAGTAATTTAATTGACTTGATCAATAACACTCTCTATTTATCTAACATGATTTCTCAATGTACACCAGGTAAACTATTGTCGGCCAAAACATTGGAGCAGTCATGTAACCAAGAGCTTGAAAAGAATGGGAGATTTATCTCAGGGATTAAAATTTTAACTTGGGACACCTATTGGTTGTTCCTAGTTAAACCATATAGTCAGAGAGCCGCCCTCAAATTCCTAACGGATGCAATCGGGTGTATCATTCCCGAGATACATGATGCCACCTATGCTGCTCAAATCAATTCTCAACTCAGCCGCCCTCAAGAAGTGGAGCCAATGCTGGCAATATGCCAACTCAGGACAAAGGGAAAACAACCAAAAGAATGAATCATCGCTGCTGATTTCCAAATCACTGTGTGGGAGATATTTTAAGATTGGATTATACCAATTTAGTAGCATTTTAATTTTGTAGTTTGTTAGCTTAGTTTAGTATTTATAGACCCTTTCATGCATTTAGAAAGGGTCTTAAGTTTTTGTATATGACTTAAGCTTGAAGTTGCACTACTGTACTTCAAGCATATTATTTTATGAAGACTGGACCAAATCTTTCCAAATTTTGACAATGAAGCTTTGATATGAATGTGCACTATTGCCTTTATTTTAAAGTATTTCTGAATCGGAAGAAGGAATTCAAATTGTGATTGGCATAGGGAATAATTCGCAGCTCATTTGGTGCTATTATATATGTCTGAATTTATTCATTTTATGTGAATTGTTGTTTGCTCATTTATGCTATTATTGAATATATGAATGTGTTTTAACAATAAACTTTATGCTTTCCACTATTGGATGTTTACAGTTTGCTATTCTTTCAATCATACATGTATCAGTAATATAAAAGAGAAGTGTAATATCGCTTTATCAATTACTTCGTTCAACTATTTGAACGAAGCAATTATCATTTAAATGAATGTCTTTGTTTATTGCATAGTGTCATCTATATGCCTATCATCAAACATAGATTATTAAACATTGCACTTAAAGAATAGAAGCTTCCCGGGATAAAATAGTCATTTACGTTTTCGTTCATAGAATAAGTCCTCCATTTATTATCTCTTATTTGAAAACCAATCATTCATTCACCCCCTTTTATTCACTATTGGGAAACTGGTCCCATTATATCCAGTTGGAGCCACCATCCCAAATGGAAAAGGAGTTGTATTAAGGTCCGGACCGGGTGGTTATCCCCCAATGTTGATGTAACGATTTTCGGGGCATCAACAGTAGGATATCTTCATAAGGTCTCATCTACAAGATCTAGGAAGGAATATATCCATCACTAATTTATAATGCACTAATAGATAATCAAGGTAATAAATATCCATGAGATTAGAAAGTTAACT
This sequence comes from Pinus taeda, assembly GCA_000404065.3. Lineage (NCBI taxonomy): Eukaryota > Viridiplantae > Streptophyta > Pinopsida > Pinales > Pinaceae > Pinus > Pinus taeda. The sequence continues at coordinate 5,517 of APFE030880439.1, forward strand.
CATTCGACAAGTTATGGTCTCTATGCTAAATAGAGAAAGAAACATTGATGGCAAAAGTATTGAAGGTTAAAGGACTAAAACATGTGCAAAATGAAAAGGGAAGTTTGGTCCTCAAACAAGACAAAATAGTATAGCTAAAATTATGGAAAGATTATGGAAGCTCATATCACTAGATAGATGAAGGAAGTTGAAGAAAAGGGCCAAGGAAAGAGGGAGTAACATATCTATACTATGATTGAGATAATATCCCTCACAAAAGGGTCATATCATAAGCTTTTGTTATAAGATATGACGATGATAATAAGATGTATCGTGGCATCATGAAAGCATTAGAAATAAGATCTCGTGACATCACCATGGGAATCATGAAGGACAAAATACATGAAAATCAAACATGAAGGATGTAAATCTTGGGAACTTCATTGGACATTAAAGGAAAGGAAGAATTCATCCAAGACAAGGCTCATCATACATCAAGTCAAAAAGGAAACATATGCCAGATGGGGATATGCAAGATCCTCAAGATTCTCTGATGGAATATGCAATAGAGCATTCACTAATCTAGAGAGGAAGCAAGTGTTTCATTAGGAAATCAAACTTATGGAATTCATGAGATGATGGTATGATGACATAAGAAATGAAGCAGATCAAGGGATTGAAGATATTTTAAATCAAGGAAGCTGCTGGAAGAAGCTTAGACGACCTAAAGGTAAAATGAAGTATGTATGCTTGTATTTAATATTATAAAGTCATGTTGTATGGTTGCAGGTAACACAGATCACTACTTCTATCTTCAGAAACATGATCAAGAGAAAAGAGATCTCCTCCTCTGAAAGGATGTAGGAAGGCATAAATCACACTAGATGAAATCAACATAATATGTCCTCATATGAAGTATGAGGTGGTTGACTACAATTAAGAAACTATGATTGAAATCTCCTGGGAATGGAATGTGTGAGGAAGGAAAAAATCATGAGATATGCAACCATGATGAAGGCAATCAACATCCAAAAGACCAAGAATATTTGACTAGGAAATCTCCCATAAAGATATGAAGACTTTGATGGAAGTGTGAAAAAGATGAAGAACCTTAACAATGGATATTTTTGGGAGATGTGTCAACATGTATGCAAGATGTTGATACCTATAGGAAGATGTCGTGATGAAGAGCCATCTCATAAGGTACTATTTGATTTAATGTTATGTTTTGATTTATTGAATAATATATGGATGAGTTCATGCATGGCTACTGGAACAAGAGTTGTAAGTACAAGTACAACTAGCATTCATGTGGTGCGTGGAAATCCTTGAAAGAAGCATGATGAGGAATAAGTATCCATATGATGAAGGTTCTAGATAGGTATCAAGAAGGCCACTTTCCATGAAGAAAATAATGACATGACTAACTAAGGAGGAAAGTGATCGATGGCTGTTGCCCTACCAGGAAGAAGCTCAACTAAATTTCATGACATCAAGGAGAGAAGTTGATATATAGTTGAAGGACCCACGAAGAAGAAGTTTCTAATGTATAGGAGAGTCCCTAACTAAGAGGGAGCTTTGATAGGTACCTAATCAAGAGGGAGCTTGGATTGGATCACCCCTGATTAAAAAGGAGTGACAGTTGTGTTTTTATATTTCATGTGTCATGCACTAGACCAGGACTAATAGCTATAAGTATTAGTGAAGCCCATGAAGAGAAATGTAGACACATGATATTCTCTCTAGTTGAGAGGGAGAGATGGATGCAACATTCTTGTCTTCACCTGGGAAGAAAGAATGGAGGATTGGGTAATCATCTAGCATCCAATTCTCTTTGAGGATGTGTAGGGAATCCAAAATAAGAGTAGGCAAGATGACCATTATTCTTTGAGGCCTGGGAACCCAAGATAAGAATAGTCCTAGAACGTCATAATTAGTGAACACCCGAGTGGGTATGCACCTTGAGAGACAGTGGTGATGATGTCTATGATCATTGGTCTTGCCAACATTGTGCTTTGATCTAATGAGAGATAGAGCTTTTAGTCAAGGCCTTGTTGTGGAAAGAATGTTGGTTACTATGATGCTATACAAATGGGTTACCAATCTGATTCTTCTTATGAGAATTTCTTTAGATTGAGAATGACCAAGTACCATCATGAATACCTCCCTTGTTAAGAGGGAGTGTTGAAGAAAGTGTAACTAGCTTCGGTCTTCATGACATTGTAATTGTGATTTTTGTAAAAAAAGAAAATGAATTTAATTATTATGCCTTGCTGCATTGGTTTCATGAGAAATAAGTTTTAGTGTCTCCAATTAACAGCCTTAGGATTTATTTTAAAGAGTCAATGTCATGCTCTTCTTGAGCATATGTGTAATGTATACGAGTCTATATAAAGGTCGGAAAAAACCCTCCAAGACAAGCACAATCCACCTGAAGACATCAACCAACAAAACGATGAAGAGAACAATTGTGTCGGCCTCAAAATATATATTAATAGTCATGTCGGCTCAATAAAGAGACACATCGGTTCACATTCACACATAGGCTAAATATGGGAGACTAACCACTATAAATATATGGCTATAGTCATGACATAGGCACATATTTTCGGATATACCTGTACAAATTCGGATGGCATAGTGAGTGCAAGAATCTCAGACAAGTATAATGGACAATATTTTGGGATGGATAAGTTGGTACGGGAATCTCAGATGAAGACAATATTATAGTGATTTGGTTGGAGAAAGAGTTTGTGGTTTTCAGATAGGTATGATAGGGGTATATACTCTCAGCATATAGTCTTGACATACTTATGAAGAGGAGAGCCATGGAGACACACTCTTTGTCTCAACCTACTCTCTAGATACAATCACAGTCTCAACATAAACATGAGGAAAAGGATTACAATGATCTCACAATAATAAACTTTGTCTCATGAACATAGTCATGAACTCAACATAGTTGCAATCATGATATCAGCCATGATCTTAATGAAGACAAAGTCAATATAGTGATGAAGATCTTGGTGAAGGTGTAGTCATGGTGTAACAATAATGAAGATCTCTGTAGTGTAGTAGTGATGAACTTAGCGGTGTAGCAATGATGATGATCTCAACAGTGACAAAGAAGAGGATTGGTGTCTTGGTCTTGGAGTGGCTTCATATGTCAAGGGTCATGGTCTTGGTATTCATCAATTGGAATCTCTATAAGAAGAATTTTGTGCAGGTTTTCCTCTCCAAGAGGGAGAGGTTTTGGCCCTGGAAGAAAGACAACATCTTGTGTTCTTGTCTCTTTGTTTTTGGTAATTATTTGATGAACATATGAAGACACACTCTAATAATAACAAGTGAAGATTGTGCTAAGAAGAAAAAAAAAATACCTCACAAGTAGTTATCATGCTAGAAGAATCTCATTAATTTTAACTACCCTAGATTCTTCAACACACACCAATCAGACCAATAGGGGCGTGTGGCACTAGAAATTTTTTGTTGTAAGGCACAACTACTTACTTCAAGAATATTCCTCTATATTATGTGTATATTAGCGAAGCCACTGTCAACTTTATGGAATTAAGTTTTCAAGCAACTTCAACACACTATCCCTTCAATTGTTCCTTCAATACTTCGCGAATTTTACATTCACTTTAGTTACTTCATTTAGCATGCACCACTGTTGTCTTTAGCACTCATGTAAACTTCATGTTAAATTTTTCATAGGGCTATATTGTTCTTTTCTTTCATAATTGAATTTATCCATTAACACATTAAGTTCACCCCATAACATCATAACATTATTCATATTTACATCATTATTCATCAGCATATGAAACTATGTAGAAAGAACAATAACATCATCATCAATGCAGTGAAACATAAAGAAACCTAGGAAGAAAATCATGCACACATAAAGACACCAGGATTGGTTGGAGACAATGGAAAAACCCACTATGGGGAAAACCATTGCAAATATTCTTCTAATAGATTGTCATGAAATGATTCAACAAAAGAGAGTACAATGATCCATATCTTCACAACAACTCGAATATCCATGAAATGCATCTAAACATCAAAACTATGATTCTGATAACTATAATATACTATCACTACCTATAGCCTACTGCTGACCACTGTTGTCACTGAGCGAAATCTTCGGAGTACTACAGTTTCATCTTTGAGTCTTGGATGCATGGAGGAGGAGCTAAGTGAGCATCTATGACAATGTTGGACGTTCCCTGGTGAACTATGTGCATGCATTTGGCGACAAATATACTTTGTTCTACCTAAAACCCCCAGACACTCCCTTAAGGATGTTGTGTGAGCATATATCACATCATATATGCTTTCAGGACCATATTGTGCGAGAATCCGGGGGCCAAACTGAGTAGTGGAGACCCTAAACTCCCTGATGCTCCCATAACACTATTTGCCAACATCCAAGGCTCTCTGGACACTGTCAGGACAACTATGTGCTAGAGTCCATGAGTCCCTGGACACTGTCAAGACCACTATGTGCCAATGTCCAGGGACTAAAATTCCCAGTTCCGTGCCAACGTCCAGGGATAAAAAACCCTAGTTCAGTGTGAGCTTCACCTTGTAGCTTTAGACTCTTGTGCGATCTTCCTCCGTCAGACCTGTGCAAGCCAAGACAAAATAGAAGAGGAGAAGAGAGCTTGATCAATGTGTCAAAATGAGCTTGAGGTATCTTTTATTTATAGGCTTCCATGAGGGTCCACTTGATGTTGAGGCTAACATGTCCATTGGTACATGTGCATAGGGCCAACCTAATCCAATATACATGATGGGTACATAAATTCGAAAACCAACTTCTGGTCGATTTTGGTCCTCTCAAAAAGAGGAATTTAATGAAATAATCATATATGTCATATGAGATGTCCAAGGTGGAATTTGACTACAATTTCTTAATTTTAACACTCCCTCTCAACTAGGGAGGATTATACCTTCCAATATCTGACCATCGATCAACATGACATATGTCGCATCTCAAGTATGTCATCATCTCATATCATCAACGTACATATCTTTCTTATTCCTGCTTATCTCTTAGTTTTTCCTTCTCATATTCTTAATGTTATCGAATCTAAAAGAAGAAGAATTTGCTATTGGAGGGGAGCTTAAGCTACCACCCTCTATTCACCAAGCTACAACCTAGAAACTTTTCCAACAAGATACTACCCAAAATTGTTGGTAATGGGCTACTACCCAGAGCATATGTCAATGGGCTACTACTTAGAAATATTTCAACGGGATACTACCTAGAAATATGTCAACGTGCTACTACCCATAAATATGTCAACGAGATACAACCCATAAATATGTCAGCGAGCTACTACCTGGAAATATGTCAACAGGATACTACCTAGAAATATCGGTAGGGATTCAAATCTATGACCCACATAATCATCAGAGAGAATATCTAGGGAGAACATCTCAACCTGGAACCACATCGGGGAGCTACTACTTAACCCAAAATCTCATGGGGGAGCTATTATTATGATCCCATATTGAGCAATAAGTGATATAGGGGAGCTAGTACTCAACCCATCCTATTGCCTACTGATCTTCCCATCAATGACCCTGAATAGTCAAGTCATAGAACACTTGCATCATAATCTAGCTTGGATGATATACTCGACTTACCAAGAGGTAAGGATCACACACCTCCAAGCCTCCTCAATCATTTTCCAGATGGAGAGGGATAATCCCAATAATCCCAACAATCCCAACTTGTTGGTATGATGCCAACTGGGGTATACTCTGCAATGACCAACTATTCAAACCCTGTGGGTAACAAATAGGGGTAACACCCTATTTTCTAGAGTTCCCTCAACCCCAGGAGCCCTTTATCTCAATTCCATACCCTAGGAGCTCAGAAAAGGGAGGAAGATATTGGCTCAATGTCCTTGATTAGTGCTGCTCTCATCATACTCATACCATTGTACTTGTATCAAATAATCTTCATCTATTAGTAGCAATTGTCTCCTGTTTATACATGACATCAAATTAAATATCATGTTAGAGCATAAATAATCATATAAATCACAAAATAATACCATAATCATCCTCCCTCTCAAGGAGGTGCCAACCACAAGCCTAAGCTTGTCTCGTACAACTGCACTGTCTTAATATATGAGAGTATCTCTGTTGCAATATTATATATGTGATTCTCTGCAATCAGATTCCACTTTTTATTATCGTAATGTATCCATGTCATATCCAAATCATGCTCAGACAACTCTCTAAGGAGCTTCATCATCCTGCTCATAGCTAGTCATGCTAGCAACATTGTACTCAACCTTGGTTGTGTCACAAACCTCTCATCATGGAAGATCTTAAACTAAGGTAGCACTCATATGTACTCATCACATCAATAATCAACATCAGCATATCCATACAGTCATATATCATAGGAAGAATATCTTAGACCAAGAATAAATCATATCATGCAAACATCTTGAGGGATTATTGGCAGTAATGTGTATGAAGTGGCTCAATCATGAACTTATTCATGTTCTATGAACATTATGTATATATATATATATATAGATATATATATGGATGGATGTTCTAGGCAGAACATCAATGCTTCAATCAACTATCGAATACTATGTCAAGTTTAATAACATCTTTAACTTCAAATCAGAGTGTCCAAGGATTTGCATTTCCACTTTTTAATGCTTCTTTAATAGCTTCACAATACAGATTATCTTTTCCCAACTTCATAAATTGATTCATCATGCCATGATACATTATTACGAGCTTCTGAAATGATCTCCCTCTTACTTATATCATCAGAGGCTCTTTACTTGACAATAGTAGATCATCAGTATATAAAAACAAAAATAAAAATCAAATTCATAACTTGGAACACTTTTGAGGTAAAGGCTTGGATCAACACATCATCCTAGCTTCATAAAAAAATTGTTAATGCAGAGACATATGAATCATGGGAGCTTGCTTCATGTAATGCTCACTGCAACCATAAGACTTTACCAAACCATTATGCCCAGTGTTTCATAAATCCTTATTATGCATTGAAATCAACTAAAATAACTCATCAAAGATTAGAAGCCATATCAATACTAATATCAAAAGTCATCAATATCTCAATATCAATTATTTGAACCAGATGACTGGTAGGGATTTCATCAAGTCATGACATCATTTATTATGATGCCAACAGGTTGTCTTCAACCACACAATATTAATCAATTCATTCCCATAATACAAGTCATAGGAAGTCACTATGCTCATATATGATAAATAATCAGTTGTCAAGTCAAAACATTAGACATCATGTCAATATCCAAATTTTCTATCATAGTAATATCTATAATCCAAGAAATATCTCAATCATTGAGTCATAGATCTAGGTCATCATCAGACATCATACAAATCATATAAATTAATTAAATAAATCATGTCAAACTCTTGTAGCACAAACTTCAAACATAATGACATATCTATATGCATGTCATGGTCACCTGCAAACATTCAAACTTCCCTTCTCTCAGATCTTTCGGATATCTACTACTTATTTGTAGAAATGACATCCTCCATATGAACATCTAATTTTGTGCACAAAATTTCAATTTTTGTGTCCATCAGGCATAGTCGCACCTATGGGCCTTCCTTTGTGCGACTTAGACCTTTGCTGTAGATCAACAATGTCAGATACCCATAAAGCATACTTCAATAGTACATATAATGAAAATGGAGAGATTCTCCCTAAGAATGAGAATCAACTTCATTCGTCTTCTTTCATGTCATCAACCTATCTTTACTAAAGTAATGCAACAACATATCTATTAGATCATAGAATCAAACATATATCCCTCATTGTCATATCATGCTCACATCAGCTACTACATCATATCATGACACCAATATTTCATCAAAGGTTGAATTGACATGATAGGGACAATGAACAGGTGTGACACCATACTTTAGATATCATAAACACAATATCACTTCTATCAAGTCAATCCATTAGGTTAGGGCATTCAATTTTACCATGTGCCATAATTACTATCAAAGACATGACCACAATTAATAAGAGATCTAGAGTATAAATCTCATAGTTCTATCAACATAATATCAAGTCAGGTCATTCAATAAAAACTTTACCAAAACAACAAGAGTGTCAACATACTTTCATCATACTTATCAAAAGCATTATCAATATCAATGAGGTAACCTTCTATAAGAGATCCATCATGTCTTATGCATGTCATGTGTCAAGAGTATCATTCATTATAGTCAAGGTACTATCTTTTTTCACAGAATCATGATCTCCAAGAATAATAGATGTTAGCCAAACATCAATTTATGCCACTATATCCAAGATGAACAATAGGTAGCCTCATAGAATCATCATGATCAAAATATTCAATACCAGGTGCACCATTTCATCATAGGAAACATAAATCCAAATTTCTTTCATATGTAAGCATGAGCCATTTGCGAAGGACACATTCTCAACATAGCATAAGGCTTACCTAGTCATCCAATGTCATAACATAACATTGAAACAATATACCTTTCATACCTTGTAGTGTTCAAATACCTATGCGCCTTCTCATAGGTAGCTTGTAGTGCTTGTCACCTTTTCATCAAGTGCCTCTTTACCTCTTTCCAGATCTAACTTTTCTTTCCTGCAAATCAAATGATCCTCAAGAGGGATCCACTTATCACATCTCATTAGGGAAGTTAGATACATCCATATACTCAAATATACATGTAGGAAGTATAAGCAATGATCAAAACAATAATCATAATAATCAAACTGATAAGTCTAAACAAGAGTAAAGACAAAGAGAAACATCATAAGTTAAGGGAGTACTTATCTTCAATGAGAGGTGACCCTTTCCCTGGTGAACCAGCCTTCAAGAGTCATCACTATCCACAATCCACATAAGAATGTTGCCTTCAATCAAATTTATCAACAACCACGTCATCTAGGGCTTCATCAAATGTTTCCCAAGTGCTTGAGCGTCTTCACATAGATCATGCTAGATTTTCATTAATCAAATCTCAAGTCTTTTCCATAAACTAGGGTTTCTCTCAAATCCTAACCATCAAGTCCTTATGCAATAAATACCTAGGGTTTCCTTCACAACCTAAGATTATTTAGGTCTCCACCATCCTCTTCTTGCTTCCATCAAAAGTGTCTCCATGGGGGTGATCTCCATGGATTTTATTCAGGCTAGATTTAATACCATGTTAAATTTTTCATAGGGATACATTGTTCTTTGCTTCAATAATTGTATTTCTCCATTAACACATTAAGTTCACCCCATAACATCGTAACATTATTCAAATTTACATCATTATTAATCAGCATATGCAACTATGTAGAAAGAAGAATAACATCATCATCAATGCAACAGAACATAAAGGAACACAGGAAGAAAATCATGCACACATAAAGACACCAGGATTGGTCGAAGACCATGGAAAAATTCACTATGGGGAAAACCTACAAATCTTCTGTTATCAAATGATTGAGCAAAAGAGAGTATAATGATCCATATCTTCAGAACAACTAGAATATCCATCAAATGCATCTAAACATTAAAAATTTGATTATGATAATTGTAATGTACTATCACTGTCTATAGCCTACTACTGACCACTACTATCACTGAGAAAAATGTTCAAAGTACTGTAAAATTTCATCTTTGAGTCCCAGGTGCATGGAGGAGGAGTTAAGCGAGCATCTATGACAATGTTGGATGCTCCCTAGTGAACTTTGTGTGTGCGTCCAGAGAAAAATATACTTTGTTCTACCTCAAACCCCTAGATGGTACCTTAAGGCTGCTGTGTGAGTGTCTATCACAACCTAGATGCTCCCTTAAGGTTGTTGTGTGAGTGTCTATCACAACCCAAACACTTTCATGACCATACTGTGCGAGCGTTTGGGGACCAAATTGAGCACCAGAGACCCTAACCTCCCAGACGCTCCCACAACACTCTGTGTCAATGTCCAAGGCTCCCTAGACGCTGTTAGGACCACTGTGTACCAACGTCCAGGGAATAAAATGCCTAGTTCTGTGCCAACATCCAGGGTTCAGAACACCCTAGTTCAGTGCGAGCTTCATCGAGTAGCTTCAGACCCTTGTGCGAGCTTCCTTCATCAGAGCTGTGTGAGCCAAGAAAAAATAGAAGAGGAGAAGGGAGCTTCATCAATGTGTCCAAATGAGTTTGAGGTCTCTTTTATTTATAGGCTTCCATGAGGGTCCACTTGATGTTGAAGCCGACCTATCCATTGGTACATGTGCATAGGGCTAACCTAATCCAATATACATGAGTGGGTACATAAATTTGAAAACCAACCTCTGCTTGTCCAAATGAGGTGATCTTTAGGTCAATTTTGATCATCTCGAAAAGAGGAATTCAATGAAATCATAATATATATCTTCTGAGCTATCCAAGGTGGATTTTGACTGTAGTTTCTTAATTTTAACACTTCATTCATAAACGAATATGAGCTAATAGTTCAACAATATTTAAGTACAACAATGCACAATAATATAAAAACAACATACATGGGAAGTGGAACTCCCAACAAAAAATTCCCCTCTACTTCTTTTATTAAACTTCAAATATAATGTACAACTTCAAATATACAAAGGCAGACATTGGACCAAACCCCTGCTGACTTATTGTCACAAGGTAGCGAAACTTCAAAATCCAATATCCAAGGTTGGGCTAAGCCCCAAAGGTTTTTTACCTCAACACTTAGGAAAAAATTCAATAAACGACCAACTAGGGCAGACCAAGGCTTCACCCACTTACAATCTCAATCAAAACACAAAAAATCACACGATCTTCCATAGCTCGCTCAAGGTGAGCACATTTCTTGACCTGTGCTTATTTTTCCTTTGTTTTGCATCTTTACTTGCCATTCTACTTCAGATTCAATTATCTTTTTGACTTGCAACTTCATTGGTTATCTACCATGAATTTCCTTCACTCTATTTATAAATGTATTTCCCATTCGGTTGGGTGGTTGTGCCCCTTGGATGATGCTAATTCTTCCTCATGACAACATGCATTACTTGCCACGTGCTCCCTTTAGTTTTCATTGTGCACAAAACACGCCCGTAGCCTAGCGCCTTGCTGTCATGTGGGTGCGCTTCGGGAAAACGACCACTTGGATTTCTGCTGTCACACACAATAACACCAAGGAATTCCAACTTCTTCATGTCAACACATGTTGTTCCGATTCCCAACTCGCCCTTTGTTATGGGTATGTCGTCCCATGTCACCCCTCATGCATGGCTTGCCCATGTCGTCACATGGGCGCCCTTGCCATCACAAGCTTCCCAACTTAGCAGTCTCATCGCACGACTTATCGCACAAGCCCACCAACTTTCATTTTTTCACCACTTTTAGTGGGCGTGGATTGCCATGACCATCTTGGGGCACGACTTCGTGCATGCTCGAACCTAAGGGACTAACACATGTAAATAAAAATATATAATAAAAAAATAGAGTATAAATTATAATAATGAGTATAATATGCATTAATGGTGTGTAGTTAAAAATTATCAATATTTCCCTTAAATGTAGTGAAGGTTGGTCAATGTATTTCCTACATTTTCTTCTTAGTGTTATTTCAATTCTATCTTGGTCTCATTTTCTCTCTAGCCTTCTCTTATACCTCATCTTCTTTAACTTGTTCCTAATCATTTTTCCTTTTTGAGGTTTCTAAGTTCCCCATTATGATTGGTGATTAAAATGTGGTTTGATATTAGTTTTATCATTATTATTAGTTTTTTATTTTTTCCACATATAATAACCAGGAGATAATTAGGTTTGGAAATGGGTGTTTTTATTTTTATATTTCTTCATGTGAAAAGAAATTAAATTTTTGGATTTCTTAAGTTACATAAATAATTCTATTGAAATATTTCCTTAATTATGGTATTTTTGAAATTTTATCACAAAACCTCCATCAAACCAATAAACCATGATATATAATCCAATAAATCTGAACTATTTTATTGTTTAAAAGTTGAAATCCGAGCCCTCTTCTCCAATTTTTTTTGCAAATGCAACCCCTTGATCTCTATCATGTAAGTGCTTGAGTTTGATGTGAGTGCATTCATTATTGAAGTGTATTTTCACATTTTTTTTCTAATATTTACATGTTTATTTTATAATAAGATTTTTTGAATTTGAATTTAATTATAAATAATTATTAAGTTAATGGTAGAGATTTAACCTTTAATGAATATTCTAGAACATTTTTAGTAGTATTCACAAATCAAAAGTTGATATAATATTGAAAGTAGTTTTGCCTTTCTTTCCCTTTTACTTAAACTGATTAATTAAAAAACATGTCATATGAACAAGTCTGGTATAAAATGAGTTATGATTTTTTGGGTATGTGATATTGATTAACTATGGTATTGGCCCATAGTATTGTAAGAAAGCCTACTTACATATTAAGAATCTCCATGGTAAAGTGGGGGTGAATCTTCATGGTTATATATATATATCTATATATCTATCTATATATATATATAGTAAATAATAATAATAACAACTTGAAATAGTTAACTAGAGTGAGTTGACTTGGTTAACTTAAGAAATTTGAGTTGGAAGTCTTTCTGAAGTCATGTATATGTTCTCCTATATTATAGGGGTCCAGGATGAGTTAAGTGTGAATAGTTATTAGTTAACTCAGTTTATTGAGTTAACTCAAGTTAAATTAGCTCCAAACTATTTGAGGAACTAATAGTGAGTTAACAGTCAGTTGATGCATTAGTGCACTCAACTGGTGCTACTCCAGTTAACTGAAGATTCCCTCATCACAAGCTCATGCATGTCGATTCTGAGAAAGACCCAGTTGAGACTAAAGTGCAGGGATAGTGCACTATTTGTTGTATAATTTTCTGAGTTGTATAGATGGTCCATGCAATCAGGAACTAAACCTAGAAGGGATTGCATATTTATGGATGAGGAATTTCCCTTTAGATACAGACTAATTCTCTAAGGAATTGTGAAAAGAATTAGAAGCTTTGAGGCTTGGAAATTTGTCTAAGTATTGGACAAAGGAAGTTATCAGGAAGAGGATAGGAAATACTTGTGCAGGTTAAGCTCAAGGTTGAGCATAGCATATTTATTTATCCAAATTCTTTGACCAAGGATGCAAGGAAATAGGAACTTGGAGAGCTGGAGAATTGGCTAAGTGTTGGCCAAGAGTTTGCTTGTGAGTTGGAGATTGATTTTACTGAGTGTTGGGATTGTTCTTGTGAGAAAAAACATTGTATTATCATATTGGATTTTTAATTAATGAAATACGAATAGTGGGGTTTTGAGCTATAGATTTTCCCGAATATTTATTGTCTTATGTGCCATTGATTTGTCTTCCTCTTGTCGATTATTATTTTCATTGATATTTATGGGATTCCACTGTAAAGAGTAGAAGTATATTCTTATCTCTTGTTTTAGCAAATTACATTAGCTTGCGAATCTACAAGATTTTCTACATGGTATTGGAGCTGAGAACAATATACCAGAGGAGATTTCAAAGTTTTGAGTTCTGGACCGTGAGTTTGCAGAGAATATCTGATTTTTTTGTGAAAATTTTTCAGAAACAAATAGAAAATTTGGATTCTTTGAGAAAAAATACCCAAATTCAAAAAAACAATCAACCGAATCAAAGTTCGGATGAGGGAGATATCACTGATTTAAAATCAACTATTTTTCCAGAAAATTTCGTGATGGCAGGACAGATGAAACAGATTGGTGTGCTAGCCAAGAACCTGTATTCTCTTGAGGTTCAAGATGAATGCAAAGCCTTGAGGAGTAGGGAAAAAGATAGAGACTTGGTGGTTGAGAGGGAGAGTAAATTACCTCTCAACATGCAGCCCCAAAATAAGCCTCTGAAGAAACATCAAGAAGTTGTGGAGCAGCCACAACTAGAGAAGTTGAGAGGAGACCAAGCGGAGAGATCCAATCAAGTAGACAAGAAGAAGTCTTAGAGGCAGTCTCAGAATCAGTCTTAGACAATTGTGGAGGCATCCAGTCATGCTGAGACCTCCAATAGGGGGAAATTTTGAGCCAAGTGGGAAAATGGATCACATGCAACAATACCTCCATGTGTGAGGTGGGGCAATTTGAAGTGACAGTCCTAAGAGAGCTAAAATTAGGCAGGGTCCATTGAGTGGTTTTATCTCATGGATTGTACCCTGCTACAGGAGGCCAAAGTACATAGTAGAGGAAGGAATCAGTGGGATTGATGCAGTTAGAGATCAAAGTGACAGAGGCTAGAGTAGTCAGATACTGAAGAAGCATAGAGAAGGTTTGAAAACAGTGCAGAAAGGAAAAGTCAACAAAAGCGTAGAGTTTCCAGTCGACAGAGGCAATAACAGTCAGAGACTTTGATGGTAGAGGCATCATTATAATTTAGGTTGGATGTTTTTTTTTGTTTATGGAGTTGCTGGAGCAACAACACTGAGAGAAGTGTTGCATGTAGAACATTTAAAAGGTTTAGGATTGGGATTGAGTTGAATTCCTTTCTTGTTGAGAGGGAGTGTTGAAATAACAAAAAAAAATGATAAAAATAGAATCTAGAAATTCCAGTTTAATTTGTCCTTGAATTAAACTGAGAATTAAAATCGAATTCTATTCTCATAGCAACTTGTAATAGTTAACTAGAGTGAGTTGACTTAATTAACATAGGAATTTCGAGTTGGAAGTATTTTTGAAGTCATGTATGTGTTCTACCTATATTATAGGGGTCCAGGATGAGTTAAGTATGAGTGGTAATTAGTTAACTCAGTTTACTGAGTTAAGTCCAGTTAAATTAGTTCCAAACTATTTGAGGATCTAATAGTGAGTTAACAGTTAGTTGATGCATTAGTGCACTCAACTAGTGCTACTCTAGTTAACTGAAGATTCTCTCATTGCAAACTCATGCATGTCGATTCTGAGAAAGATCCAGTTGAGACTACAATGTAGGGACAATGTACTATTTGTAGTATAATTTTCTGAGTTGTACAGATGGTGCATGCACTTAGGAATTGAACCTAGAAGAGATTGCGCAGTTATGAATGAGGAATTTCCCTTTAAATATGGGCTAATTCTCTCAGGAATTGTGAAAATAATTAGAAGTTTGGAGGCTTGGAAATTTAGCTAAGTATTGGCCAAAGGAAGTCATCAGGTGTAGGATAGGAAATATTTGTGCAGGTTAAGCACAAGATTGAGTAGAGAATATTGTATTTATTCAAATTATTTGACAAAGGGCGCAAGGAAATAGGGACTTGGAGAGCTAGAGAATTGGCTAAGTGTTGGCCAAGAGTTTGCTTGTGAGTTGGAGATTTATTTTACTGAGTGTTGTGATTATTCTTGTGAGAACAAGCATTGTATTATCATCTTGGATTGCTAATTAATGCAATACAGATAGTGGGGTTTTAAGTTGTGGCTTTCCCCGAATATTATTGTGTTATGTGCCATTGATTTGTCTTCCTCTTGTCGTTTATTGTTTGCTCCATGTTTACGGGCTTTTGATGTAAAGAGTAGAAGTAGATTCTTGTATCTTGCTTTAGCAAATTGCATTAGCTTGTGAATCTACAAAATTTTCTACAATAATTTATATGGCCACGCTAGTATACTTTTAATTTATTTCCTCAAATGTATATTTATTTATTTTTTTTCAAAGTTTTAAAAGTGTTCAAAGAAACATAAAAATTAGACAACAAAAACATTATAAAAAAGACATACATACTCCATGGATCTTCTTCTTCTTCTTAAAAAAAAATTTTGTCATTGAAAATGTAAAGTTTTATAACATGTAATTCAAATATTAATTTATTGGGTCTCTCTCTCTCTCTCTCTCTCTCTTTCTCTCTCTCTCTCTCTCTTTTTATATAATATACTATATATATATATAATCAAAATGTTTCTATTAATTGGTCAAAAGAGTACATCGAGATATGCTTAATGGAAAAGTACTCTTGGCCTCATTCCTACTAGACTTGTTGGCGAGGAGATACAAGCAAAAACAAACTCATAAAATTAATAAAAAACTATTGGATTGCATGCAAACACCATAGAAACCAAAACAATCCCAATATCCAAAATCCACCCATCTAAGCATCTGCATTCCCTAGACTTGGAGCGTCTCTGTCATTCTTATTCCTCTACGGTTGGTGGAAGGCCTCATGGATATGAGCTGCCATATGTTCCATCCTCCCCCCCAATTGGTCCTATCGATCCTAAATTCTCTTTTGGTTGCGACGGAGGGAGGATAGTTTGTCTAGCATTTTCCACTAATTACGTTGCAAGTCATTCATGAAAGCAATCAACTTGTTTTGGTCATCATGGCGAGTCTTAATTAGTTGATCTGTCCTTAAGGTAAGTTGTCCTCACTGATATTCTGAAAAGTCAAAAGGAGGATGAAGGTCAACTTGGCTCAGTGATTGGGATCACGGTTGGCCAAGTGCCTCCCCTAAATCCCATTGGTTCATAGGGTGCCGAGCTCCATCACCCCTTGGATGAAATCCTTTGCATGCTTTCCCTCGCTATCGCAACATGAGACTACCCATTGTCATTGCACTCCAACGTTTCAATGACCCCCACCACCTCAGAGCCAACCTGATACATGAAGGAAGAGATTGTTCCAAGAGCCAACAATGAAAAATGTACCACCCTCAACATGTCCCCAAAATGATTTCAAATACATGGGGGATACTGGTTGGCAGGACCATGCCTTATAAAAATTCCACTCCGACTACCAATACGACCACCCCACCAAGGCCCTAGAAGTGGTCGTGACATAGAGCGACGGTGCCAAACTATACAACATAGGTCACAGAACACACACCCTCCCCAAGGAATAAAAGAACCATAAAAATGGTTGAAACCCACAAAGACGCCCCAAACATCAAACCATAGCCCATAATAGGGTGTGGAAAGCTCCCAACACAACAATTTGACTAACAATGTACTAAAGCCCACCAAGGTGAACCATACGCTAAGAAAAATACTGACTGAGTCAAAGAAATTACCATAAAAGAGTGGAGGCATCCAAGGGCACTACCAGGGAAGAACTTTCCCTTCAAGGCCAACTCTCCTCTCTATCTAATGACTTTCCTCTAGACTGGTTCAACAAAGCACGACCTAGGGTCCCAAATAAAACTCTACAGTCTCACCAGCTTGGTTGAATAAGTTTTATTTTGCCACTAAATACCCCAAACAATCAACACTATTCTAGGAGTGGGGAAGGGATTGGCTAGAGAGCCTCCCTTCGCACTTGTATTAATTGAATCCCCAACACCTATCACTTTCATCGCTTGTTGATTACCATTGATGCCCGCGCTCTAAATAAGAGTAGTTATATGCTAGAGGACTTCAAGAACCAACATCTAATTTTCAACAGCTAATTCTGGGCAATGATCCATCCATGCTATTTATTCCTTAAGATCGATTGATTCTTCGCCTTGTCCTAAGGATGAACCACATTAGTTGGTTCGAAACGTCGACCAAATCCTAATAATGTGATTAATTCGAAAGACATCTATCAACCTTCATCCACTTAGTGGCAAAATTGACGCCCCTCATATGTTTTCCTATCATAATTGACGCGTGATATTGGCATCGCTATCCATATTCCAAGGAATTAAACTTTCATCAATCATTTGGAAAACAAAACTCATTTATTAATTTTTCAGAACTTTTACACCAATACATTTTAATTAATTTTTTTTTTTCACATTAAAATTATTGTAAACAAAAGAAGGAAAAAAATAATAATACAAAATTATATAAAATATATTTCTCACACATATAAACACACTCACAAAATTACTAATAATAACAAAGTATTAGCATATAAGATATTAATCATTTGTTAAATTTTCCTGAAATTATTGAAAAT
>APFE030880445.1:4995-19354 GCA_000404065.3 Pinus taeda
AAGGGTTGGTTGGTTGGTAGTAGTAGTTGTTGGTCAGTTTCTTTTCCAGCAATTTTCTCTGAG
Source organism: Pinus taeda (assembly GCA_000404065.3). Taxonomy (NCBI): domain Eukaryota; kingdom Viridiplantae; phylum Streptophyta; class Pinopsida; order Pinales; family Pinaceae; genus Pinus; species Pinus taeda. The sequence continues at coordinate 5,059 of APFE030880445.1, forward strand.
TAAAGACTCGCACTGTAACTGTCATATTTTTTATAATCAAAGATTGCTGAAAGCATGGATTGCGAAACAACTTGCTGTTTTCTCTTGGCCAAGGAATGATCACGGAATTCCTGTGTCTCTGCATGATCCAATAAGTGTTCTTCTTCCCTGTTTATTTTATGTTTTTATCATCTTTCCGCTTTTCTAAGTTGCAGGAAAAAAGAATAGCTTAAGATTTGTTTAAATACACCTTAAGTTCAATTTCTGCACTTTTCGATGTTTTCTTCAGAAACAGTTATGAGCTAGAATTCTTAAATGCTCTGGTTTACCCTGTTTCTTTCACGCATGAGTGCATGTCTTTGGAATTCTTAACTGCTCCGGGATCCCACTCATCCACTTCTCCCCTTTGTCAGCATGATGAAATGATTCTCTTTTGCCTTTCATCCCTGATGTTCATTCCGTACTTTCAACAGCCTGAGTATTGTATCTTGCGTGGCTATCCCGCTCCGTATCCCCTTGTGACCAAGAAAACGCTCGCATGCCTCAATCCGTGACTCCATGCCCAATGGTTCAAAACTTATAACACTTTACTGTGCCTCTTTACTCAAGAATCCTACCTTCCCTCCAATCACAGTCAACATTCCCTTGAAGTCAGAAAGCTAGCCTAAAATCATCAACTAAGGTTGAATCTAGATCAACTAAGGTTGAATCTAAAGGAGAGAGCCCTCTCCGATTGCAGGTGGGCTAGAACCTGCAATCAGAAGATTGGTTTGTGGTTACCTCGGCCATATCCCTAATAGCAGCCTAGGGACAACCTGAGTGATAACAGTCGCTATCACATAGTTTGTTTATATAAGCATGTTGCTTGAGTTGTATGAGTGTTTCTTACTGTAGTTTGCTCTTGCTCTGTTGGGGTTTCAACCCCAAGCCCTAGGGTACTTATTCCAATAACACTTGGCACCTTCGATCTCTTTCCTTTATGATGAGAAACATGAGCATTTGACACTCCTTTAGGATTGGCAATCACTGAGATCCTTAATTCTTCTTGACTACAGTCAGTCCATAATTCTTCAAAGGTGGGAGCAGCCTTCGAACTGTTGAGACCTATAGCAAATGCACCCCAAGAGGGTGTAAATCCTAATAGGGAAGTGCTCACTAGTTCTTTATCTGGAACAATCTCATCGATGGCCAAGGGATCATCTCTGAGTCTAGCTATATTCAAAAATAAGTTTGCCACATTATCTTCTTTAGTCATTTTCAGAGTCCTCAACTCATCTTCAAAATTGCTACTTGATCAATGTTCTTAATAGTGAAAAACTTTGACAAGGATTCAGACATCTCCTGAGCATGATCGATGTTAAATATGATTGGGAAAATATTTCATTTATATCTCTTCTACCATTGGAGTCATAGCCACCAATTCTAAATCATTGAATTTCACTTTGTCGGTATCACTGGCTTCTTCTGTAGGCTTCTTTAAATTTCCTCTTACTAAATCCAATACCTTGTTCTTCTTGAGGATTAGGTCACTCCTCTTCTTCCAGGATCTAAAGCTGGATTCTCCAAGTTTTTTCTCACCCTTGTCTGGGTTAGACATCTTCCTTGAATATAATAGACTCCTTCCCTGAGATAGTGCTTATGAATGGATCTTCCTTTTTCTTCTTTCTTCACCAAAGCTCTGAAACCATGTTGGAAAATCAGAAAGGTAGTAAATATTTTCTTGATCTTGATAATTACTTGTGATGTTTCTTATTATTACAGTTCTTTATATCTTCTTTCTCCAGTTCATTAAGAAATTACCAAAATTAGCAGTACATTAAACAATGGGCACAAGATATAGGCACATGCTAGGGAAAAACCCCCTTGAGGGGAAAACCCCATCAAAGTAATTCTTCCTTTAAATATTATTCTTTGAGACTCTTCACCCTAGACCAAGACCAGACTTTCCCTCTGCACGAAGTCAGCCTCTAGAAGATTGAACTCTTCTAGCAACTTCGGCTATGCAACAACTTGCAACAACTAGCAGCTTATGGCAGTAGTCCAACTTGGAAGACTTTGATCTCCCAATCTAGAGCAGGAAATAGAGAGATAACACCATCACAATTTTGATTTTCCTTGTCTCCTTAGACTCACCCAAAATCGCATTCACTTTGGCTTCTCGGTAACAAAATTTCCCAGCAACAAGAGAACTTTTAACTTCTTCCCAACTACATGAGATTTTCACACTTCTGCCCAATAGATAGAATTTAAACTTGATGAGAAGTGATGCCACAAATGAATTCAATGTCCTTCCTCTTATATGATTCTTGTGGGGTCGAATAGGGTCTTAGGCCGACATGGTGTGGAGGTTACATAATTCATATTTAACTCAATACTTAACCATTTTACATGATTCAAAATGCCAAGAAGGGTCTCTTTAAATGTACAATAATTCTATAAACTTAGAATGAATCCTAGAAATCCTCAATGGGGACTTTGACCTAAGACATGGTGACCCAAGCATGAAACCCATGCTTTAATAACTCACAACAACAATAATACAAATATTTTCTTTATTCTTTTGACAAGTACATTACATGATGACTCAAGTAAATTATTGAAGACCGAATATTGTAACTTTTCCAACACGAATACCTCCTCTCGCTTGTAACCTTGACCATGTCTACTTTGACCTAGTCAAATCTAGGTTCGGGAAAAGGTTTGAAGTTATTGTTTCCTGCACCCCTAGATACTTAGATGCTTAGATACCTTTTCCATCTAGAACTTACTTCCTTGCCACGCCAACCTATGAAGTGTACCTTTCATGTCATCTGTGTTGATCAACCAAACCCTACCATGTGTGTAGAGTTATCCTACATCTACTATGTGCAAAATTCCTTTTGTCCCTTTAGTCCATCAAAAATGTTGAATTCACTTGCCACGTGTCACCCTCACAAGTTTCCATGTGATTAATTCCGCTACATGCAATCCATTGTGTCATCCACATGGAGGTGCCATTTATCTTGCCATGTGCATTGGGTTCTCAGTTTGTAGGTTTAATTTAACATTATAGAACTAGCTCGAGGCTCGATGGTTTAATGATTGGTGGTATTTTCCACGTGTATTGGGGTCCTGAGGATGAATCTGTTTAATGATTTATGAAACAAGTCCGATGGCCTAATGTCCTGATAAGATCTTAGCCTGTGGGTGCTTAACCTGTTGGCCCTCCATGACTTTCTTCCTTTATCATCCTTCTTTGCCTCTTCATTCATGGCTTACCTACTACTTCTCTAATGTCCAATATGATGAGGGGCCTGATAGATGGTTCACTATGGATATTTCCTGTCAATTAACGATGGGGTATTTCCTTCACATTTCGTTGGCCCTTCGACCCTTTGTGTCCTTCTCATTGCACTCTTTTCCCTTCATGGCCTTCAGGTACTTGGGTGTATGTATCGGTCTATGAACCCTCCTGATATTTCCTTTTGAAGGTATGATGGATGATGAAATTTTACCTCGATGAGTCCATGAAACTATGCCCCAGGTTGGTTGGAAATTTTCACTCAACAAGTCATGAGAACCATTACATTTAGAAATGCAACAATGACATCAATGAAAACATATTCAACAAGCTCCCCTAAACTTGACATAAATGAAAACACACTCAACAATATGCCCCTTTGGTATTGATGGAAACAACACCAGGTATTTCTGGTCATTGACAGTTTTGGGATTGACACTCATTCTTGAGCTGCTGAAACCCTCCCTATTTCTGAAGTTTGCTCATAAGTTCCAACGTTTATTTATTATCCCCCTTTGACATCAATGGAAAGTATTTTGAATGGATAATGACTATTTAAATTAATTGTTCCAACCACTTATAACAATTGGAAGGAGAAAAAAAATATAAGAATACAAACTTTCCATTGTGTCATCTTTCTTGTGCAAATTACTTCCCCTAAACACATGCTTCTTCTGCTGATCTTGCGATTCATTCTTCGCTGATTCTATTTGTTTTCTCTGACAACCTAGCATATAGTTATCCCTAACTTAATTGGATAATTTCTTTCTTGCATTTTGAAGGAACCTATTGAAGAGATTAAGGAGGCATCGCTCCCAACGTTTTCCTTAAATATTCAAAGGGCTCTCATGCAAGAGGCTTTGTGAAGATATAAAAAATTAGTTCCTTGGTTGTTATATATTCCAACCTCGCAATCTAATCAACCACCTATTCTCTAAGAAAATGATACTTGTGTAGAAATTTGAATAGTATAACACTTATTCACATAGATTATCCTGATTATACACTATTTGCGGAATGCATGCATAATACATAACCTCCTCTACCATTGATTATCAATTTGCGGAATTAAAAAAAACAATCGCATGCGCACATTGAAACATCAATCACACATATCAACACAGTATGTAATGGGGAAAGCATACAACTGAAAACCCCCAACTATCTGTATATTATAATGATAGAGAACATGTAACAATACATAGTACAATACTCCTCACAAGTACTCAGTACTATCTCCACATGCTACACACAAACTAGTTCAGATTTGAACAAGTCACGGGTTCAAATCTCCTCCACTGTTTGCCTGCCTCTACTGCGCAATCCAAGTTGAGAATAGATCACATCCAAGTTCGAATTCCCTTGGCTTGTACTGTGCAATCCTCATTGGCAATCTCAATCAATGATTGTGCAAATATCATGCACAACTATAGTCACAACTAATAGTAGTCTCACCCTTTCACCCACCTCTAACACTTGTCTCCACTGAACTGTCCATGCATTGAGTTAGCTGATGTATTCTTTAGTTGATTTATGAGTTAATAATTAGTGAATTAATTAATAATTAATTCACAGCACTCATCACTAGTGTATTTGTTAGTTAGACTAAATACAACTAATTCAACTAAGTCAAACTGAACACAACTCCATCAACTCCTCGATCAACTCCACCAAACTCAATCACTTGAGTTCTAATTGAAGTCCATCATGCAATAGCTCAACTAACCCATAGGAAAAGGGTATTTCCTTCTGGCAGTTTCATGTGCCACATCCGTAGCTCAAACTGAAGTGCTGCAAGAGGATAAGATAATGTTTATAGTCCAAATATTATTAAGAGCTAATAATATTCGATTGTTCTATTTTTTGACTGGCATTCTAAAAATAGACTCTGCCCATATGTCTAAAAATAGAGGTCCATCTATTTTTACCAACATGACCAATCATCCATAAATATCATCTTGCAACTCATAGACCATGATCCATATGTCTAAAAATAGACTTTTTGCTAAAAATAGCCTGCGGGCCCACTTAGTGAAGGCGACTTCTTTTCACTAAGCTCCATCATCTTGTTGCATTTTCAACAACTTGATGGGTATATGCTTAATTTTTTAGTGAAGAACATGGTTCTTGGACATACTTACAACACTTGTATTATCACAAACAATGGGAATTGATTCGTTATATGTTACCTTTATATCTTGTAAGGTTCACTTCATCAATAAAAGTTAAAATACAACACACAACAACTGCTACGTACTCGAATTTATCTATGGATAATGAGATTGAAATCTATTTTTTACTTATCCAAGCCACCAAACATTTTTAGAGAAAGAAATAACTACAACTTGTGCTCTTCTTATCATATGTACTGGCAACCCTATCAACGTCTGCGTATGCTGTTAATGGAAAATTTGGCCCTTAAGATGTTGGAGACACAATTGTTGTTACACCAAAACCCGCAGGTGTTAGTAAACAGACACATCGCTAGATTTAAGCACATGCCACGAAACACATGGGAGCGTTGGATCAACACCGCCATTAACAGGGTGTGCAACAATCTCCCCTCTCAACGCGAGCTAGGTGTGTTTCGAACTTGAGACCTTTGGCTCTGATACCACTTATTGGAGACATGATTTCCGTTACACAAAAACCCGCAGGTGTTAGTAAACAGACACATCGCTAGATTTAAGCACATGCCAAAAAACACACGGGAGTGTTGGATCAACACCGCCATTAACGGGGAGTGCAACATAAGATATCATAAACAAAAGTCCATCGTGGCTTTTAATACCTAAAATTTATTTTTGTAGCTAATAAATAACTTTCTTTAGGGGCTAACTAATACCTTGCCACTAAACCAAAAACTTGCATTATGTCTTGCCTTGAGACAATTAGGTACAACAGGATGGAAATCATTTATCTAAACATGGTTTGATTGATCTCTGGTGATTTTTCATGTTTTCTTAACTTACATCTAGTGACCATAGGAATGCTAACAAGTTAACACTCCATTCCAAATGTTAACATCTCCTTGAGATATTTACTTTGGGAGATAAACATTCCTATCGCTGATTGTTCTATATTCAAACCAAGGAAAAATGATAGTCTCCTAACATTGACATTCCAAACTCAACTTGCATTTCATCTAAATTTTTTGGCTTAGCATATCTGCTTTACTTTCAAAGATTATGTCATCAACATAAACAATAATGAAAAATATATTCATCTTCATATTTAATATACAAATTATATATCTGAAAACTAAGGAAAATTGATAGTTCTCTTAGCATTGACATTTCATCCTTAGCTTTCATTTCAATTGCAAATTTTTGGCTTAGAATATTTGCATCACTTCCAAAGATTATGTCATCAACATAAACAATAATGACTAATGTAGGAATTTACAGGGTAAGTTCCTTAGATAGAACACCAAAGGACACCGCTCACAAACAGATCACATATCAATACACATGTATTCTTAACGTGGTTAAAACCCTCAAAGATGGAAACAACCCATGGCTTGAGCCAACGCGACCACTTCAGGAAAGAAAGAAAATTTACATAAGCTTCTCTCATGAATGGTCCCCTTACAAATGGCCTTCCATGCTCTTTAAATAGAGATCATGGATCAATCAGGTGTTAAGCAGATCAGGTGTTGTTAATATCGAGGAGAGAACGAACCGTCAGATCACTTCATGTCTAGAACATATCATGACCGTCAGATTGTAAGTTACAAGAGTACATAGTAAAGAAACATACTTTACCTAACTCTACACTAGTCCAATTTATACTTAACTATTTCCTAAGTGTCGGAATATCCTAACATCCCCCCTTAAGAACAACTTGGGATAGGATTGAAGGATGTACAAATATGATACAATAGGAGAAGGAAGGAGCCATTAGAGCCTATCCCCCCTTAGTGACAACTTTCTGAACTCCAGCCATAAATCAAAGTTAGTAAACTTTGCCTCTATGAGCGCCTTTGTAAAGATGTCTGCAACTTGATCATCGGTTGAACAATATTGCACTTCAAAAACATGGTCATGAGTGAGCTTTTTGATGAAGTGCATGTGCAGTTCAATGTGTTTGTTGCACTGATGTTGGACTGGATATTTACATAGTTGAATGGCACTTTGATTATCACACCAAAGTGTAGTCGGATGCTGCTACTGAAAGCCAAAATCTGATAGGATCTGACGAAGCCACATGCATTCCTTACTAGCTTCTATTTTGCCACAACACTCTGCTTCTACTGAAGAAAGAGAAATGACACTTTGTTTCTTGCAAGCCCATCTAATAGGTCCAGAACCAAGAGTGAAGACATAACTTGCAGTAGACTTCCGATCATCAGTGTCACAAGCCCAATCAGAATCAGTGAAACCAACCAATAGAGGAGATGCTTCTGCACTGTAATGAATCCCAAACTGAACTATACCTCGAACAAAACAAAGTATTATTTTAGCCGCTTTCTAATGAATTTCATGTGGTTTTTCCATAAATTGAGAAATAAGGCCAACAACAAAGGAAAGGTCAGCACGGGTATGGGTTAGATACAAAAGTTTTCCTACAAGTTGATGGTATAAGGTAGCATCAACTTCAGGGGAAGTAAAAGTGACTGAAAGTTTAGCTCCAAACTAAAAGGGAGAAGGGTTGGCTTATAATATTCCATGTGAAAGTGTCGTAGAAGATCATAGGCATACTTGGACTGGGAAAGGGAAATACCTTCCTTGGATTGCAAGACTTGAAGACCAAGAAAATAATGCAAGTGTCCTAAGTCTGTCATTTCAAACTACTTTTTAAGGCTGGACTTCACATGGTGTACAAGGTTGGGATCACTACTAGTAAGGATAAGATCATCAACATAAAGAAAAAAAATGATAAGAGACTTACCCACTTTCTTGGTGTAGACAGTATTGTCAAAATGACACCTAGAAAACCCAGTATCTAAAAGAAAGCTATCTATTTTGGCATACCAAGCCCAAGGAGCTTGCTTGAGACCATAAATGGATTTCTTAAGCTGTCATACAAGGCTAGATTCTGTTTGTATAAATCTAGGAGGTTGTTCCATATAGATTTCTTCATGCAAGTCCCCATGCAAGAAGGTAGATTTAACATCCATATGATGGACTTCCCATTTGAAAGAGGTAGCAAGGGAAAGAACAAGGTAGATAGAGTTCATTTTGGAAAAAAGGGAGAAGGTTTCAGTATAGCCAATGCCTTCAACTTGTGAAAAGACCTTAGCAACAAGCCAAGCTTTATGTTTATCAACTTTTCCATCTGGTCCAAACTTGGTTCTGTAAACCCATTTACATTTAACAAGTTTTCTTCCCTTTGGAAGAGGAACAAGATCCCATGTATCATTTGCCTATAATGAATGATATTCTTCATTCATAGCTGCATCCAAATCTGGATGGCCTGAAGCTTTTGCAAAGGTGTCAGGATCATAATTCGCTGAATCCTGAGCCAATAAAGAAGAGGCTCTATCGAACTGAGAACATGTACACCGTTGATCTGTAGGATCACATGCAAGAGAACCTGCTGCATCCCAAGTAGCACAAACCCATTTTGGAAGCTGAGGAGATGAAGGAGGATCCTGAGAAGGTGGGGGATGATTGTCATCCTCGCTGTCATCATCTGAAGAAGAGATATTTTTTAGAAGTAGAAGGGATAGAGAGAGGTGGCACATCCATTGAACTAGGCTCATAGGCTGATATATTTTCAGCAAACTTTACATCTCTTCTAATGACAACATTTTTGGATTTAGGTGAAAGAAGTCTATATCCTTTGACATCTTTAGAATATCCAACAAAAATAATTTTTTCACTCTTAGGTTCTAAGGCTTTATGTTTCTCATCGGGAATATGGGCCCATGATTCACTTCCAAAAACACGAAAGTGACTTACATCTGGTTTAATTGAGATCCATGCTTCTTTTGGAGTGATATTCTTTAAAACATTAGTAGTAATGTGATTTACTATGTAATTTTCACAGTTAATTGTTTTTGCCCAAAAATTAAGACTAAGTCCTTTAGATTGAAGCATACAATTAGCCATTTCATTTAAGGTGCAATTCTTCCTTTCAGCTACACCATTTTGTTGTGGAGTATATGGAACAGTATGTTGCATTTGAATTCCATGCTAAGTGAAAAAGTTGATGAATTTGTTGTTAACATATTTTCCACCATTATCAGATCTTAGCTAAAGAATTTGATGTCCAGATTATTTCTGAGCAAAGGCCTTAAAGGCCAAGAACATGTTAAATACTTCACTTTTTATTTTTAAGAAGTATACCCAAGTGTGTCTGGAGAAATCATCAATGAAAGTTACGAAATACTTGTAGCCAGAGAATGAAACAACTGGAAGTGGACCACATAAATCACTATGCAAAAGCTGTAAAGGGGCTAAGGCATGCCAAGAGGCACATTTTTCAAAACTATCTCGATGATGTTTTTCGAGTACACATCTGGAACAAACACCATCTTTGCAAGATACCATAGGAAGACATGTCATCATATTTTCTTTACATAGATTTTGAAGGGAGAGATAGTTGAAGTGACCAAATCACTCATGCCAAAGTTTGCTCACTTCATCATTATGAGCAACAAATACCGAGGGAAGAGTTGATGACCCAAAGCTATTAAAATTATACAACCTTGTAGAATCATCAGCAATGTCAGTAGCTAAAATATATCTAGGATCTCTTAGGTCCTTAATTACAACATCATGAGGTGAAAATTCAACAATTTTACCTTCACCTAAATGATTTATTTGATATACAGATAGAAGGTTGCAGGATAAGATTAGAACACATAATACATCATTAAATTTACCATTGTCTAGAAAAATATGTAGGCTTGAGGGGGCCTGACCTAGGTTCATCATTAGTTAGCCAAACAAATCCCTACACTACTAGCCCTTTCAGCATTAGCTCGCGGAGCACGGACTGAAGTATCACCTGAAGCAGTATGGGGGGATGCTGGAACCAAGTTTCCGCACCCTTGAGATGGTTGTGATGTTGATTTATTCTGACTATACCTACCTTTGTGTAGGTTGCTTAGCCCTCTATTCCACCCTTTAGTACCTTCGTGAAAGGGTACACTCGGCTTTTGCGCAACCCTAACTTGGGGCTAAGGTACTTTCACGCTGCTAGGGCAGTGCACTGTGATATCTCCCAAACTAGGCTAAGTGTCTTACTTATCTTACTTATCTTATTAACCAATTTTATTTAGCTTCACGTAAATAGGTGTTCTTACTTGCTTTCACTTAACCAACACATTTATATACATTCGTGCATCATATAAGCATTATAAGTGAAAATCATACTCAACATAACAAGATGCATAAACATGAAATAAATATGTATAAATTGTAGAATACTTCTCTTTATTGATAATTCTAGACAATTACAGACTTGAGCCGCTCTGCGCACTCAACTGCAGGGGTCTACACACTCAGCTACAGAGCCTCTACCTACGCTACGACCCAAGACTTAGAGTTTCTACTCTAAGCTATCTCTCATACATCATATCTTCTTGATTTATTTATTTTCAAACTACTTAGAGCTTAGCTCTATTTATACAATCCCATGGTCCAAAGACCATGGGTAGATCTTTTTATAGCTGACATTACATTTCAAAATAAGGGCAGACATCCCTATGAATCTTTAACATCTACGCACTTCATGACCACAAAATGTAGAGTCTTTACACTTGGATTACAAAATTTTCTCAAAATATGGGATTTTAGCCCCAAAACTATCCTTGGGGGATCCTGCGCCCAACATGCCCCCAACACAAACATTGTGAATCTCCCTTGATTCACTATGCAGGTGCAAAGATCTTAGCGCGAAGACCTCCCAGCTCCATTTGTATGACTGCAAACTTGGTAGTGCACTGAGCGGCCATTTGCTGGACTTCTTCCACTCTCTGCTTGGTGAATGCTACTAAACTACCACCCTGAATCTTCTATAGAGTTGCCTACAGTTTCGCGAGCTTTCCTTCAATGGAGGTTGTGATCTTATGTGCCTCGTCTATCCATGGCTGTAAGCACACTTTTAATACTGCTTCTTTGTGCCGAGCATCATCCACCTGTTCCTTAAGCGCCTTTGCCTCCCGCATCTGTGCAAGCGTCCATGTAAGGGTGACTGTCTGCATGGTCCCTTTGACCTCATCATATCTTCTTTGTAGCTCGCGCGCCTCTATCTCCAGGCACTCTACATTTGGGTCCTCCTGCAAGGTGGTCAGGACATTGAATGGCTGTTCGAAAAGTTGTGTGAAGTCTGCTACTGCACTGTCGACCGCCACTATTGTTGTTGCAACAATAGTGGCACGCTATTCCCTGACTTCTGGAAGAGTTGAAGGCTGAGCCCTCAACTACAATTTTGCGATCTGAAGGTTCAGCTCTAGCTGAATCCTGGCCATCTCTGAGCGTTGTGCACCCCTATGGCCAACTTGCGGATGCATGCCTCAGCCAGTTCTTCTGCCTGAATGTCCAACTCTGAGACCATTTGGTAGGCCTCCTCGACTACCTACATGATTTTCTGATTTTGTTCCACTACCTCATTGCACTGTAGGCCCAACTGCTCGATGTTGATGCGCTACTCGCTCATCACCTGCAGAGTGTGACTCTCCTGGGCCCTAAGTTCCGCGGTGACTCGATCTTGCAAGAGGTGGAGCGTCCCTTGAGGGAACGTAGACATATTCATTTCCACCTCTTTCAGGCTGCTAACCATGGGCCTGTCGGCCTCATTCTCTGTAACAAGTGCCCCATATAGTAGCACTATCGTTTTGGTCCCCTTTGTGTGCAACATCTCTGTGGCCTCTATCGTGTTGGTTCAGGAATAGAAGTGTTAACCGTCGCACTAGGATCAGTTGTAATGTCTTGTTGCTGTTGCGGAATTTCGTCTGTAGAGGCAGGGATTCCAGAAATGTTCGGAGTAACCGGAGTCTCTGAGGATGTTGGAGTGCTTGCTCCAACCAACCTAGGGGACTTTGACCTGGTTAAACGAGTTCGCTTCGTCCAGAATGGATTCGCTTCCGGAGTCAATGACGGTTGACTCGTAAGTCTCTGCGAACGACGGGGTTTTGATTGACTTTCTTCCACGATTGCGGATTACTTGATCAACTCAAAATAAAAAAGGGAAAATATTTTTCAAATTAAATGAATTTTAGACGCTTTGACACAACTTGTTTTTTCAATTTTAAAGAGTCAAGAAAAAGCAAAAGATGACTCTAGTCACCTTCAATTTTTATTGAGCTTGAAGTGACAAGCGCTCAGAGGACCTTTTCCGTTAAGGAGTCTGAAAAGGCGCAAAATGGACTTCTCTGGAGATCTAGGCAGAGAGGATTACCAAACCAATCGTAAAACTGTAGAATACTTTTTACGGTACGACAGTCAGTCTTCCCGAATGCTGTGTTCGGTTCATTACGATCGATAGGGCGGCAGACACGGCTTCCTAAGGATAAAGGATGCAGCCTATAGTGGTCTCCCAATATATACGCGACGGTACATGGGAGCACAAGTCTGTACTGGCACTTATCTTCTCAGAGTGGATGAATCACCCAACCAACACTAAAAGCAACAGTTACTAGGCTTTACGACGTCGGAATACGTCTCTAGCCTAGACCTCTAGATCTTGTGTTAAGTTCCAAAGTGTTGTTAGATTCATTGAGATTTATTTTAAGTTGATCTTGCTTAGAAATTTTCCTTTTAGGTTCACCACGTGATGTATGTATAATTCCTAAATGTAGTCTAAGATTGATAAATATATGTTTTATCTTCTTTCAGCAATGAAAATCCTAGCTACTAAGGGGAAGAAAGTCAAGCATCTTTTCTTCACAAAGCACAGATCACACGCTAATATGCACAGTCCTAAATCAAGCCAAGCATTCAAGATGCAAATGCACATGCATGTATTGGTTTTCAGTTCCCTTAATGGGTAAATGACACTAAGAAAACTATGTGAAAAATTGAAATACTTTTAAAGTGACTGTACTCAACAAAATTCTTTTTCAAAACAAAGTGAAAACAAGAGAGACACTTTGCGATTTTGAAATGGAAATTTCTTTTCGACACTTTAAAACTAGTAAATCAAGTCTTATGCAATGACAAATGTATAATCAACTATCTAAAACAATGTGATTGCTTTCTAAAACTGAAAGCGACAGCTACGACACTTTCAGATCTAGAGACGACAATTTGACTATGTTATTTTTTGCAAAAGAGAACTAAAATGACGCACAATACATAAAAAACGTTTATAGTTCTTTGCATAAGGAGGCGCAATAATGCAAGAGAATGGAGTATTCATAGAAGCACACTGATTACAGACAACAAAAACTCTTGAATAAGACTGAAAATAGTGAGAAAAATCTACAGTCAGAGGGTAAAATCAGTCCTCCCTGACCATCGCACCTGTTACACAGTGAACTCAGTATGCAGCGCAATTACTCCATTGGGGAAGTGCGATGCATACAGGCTGCCTTGAAGGTAGTGTGCGATGGTTAAGTGCGAGACTCTGAATGAGACTTCACTCACAATTTGCAGTTTAGTTCAGGTGTTTAAGCTGAATAAGTACAGATCAATGTATGTAAAAACACAGGGGTGATTTAAGAGGTTACTAAAGCCACTACTTAGGGAAATTAGATCACTTGCAGATCTATTGTTTAATTTATAAACAAAAACCCGAAGGTTGACTAAAGAAACATTGATTTACTTTGCATTCGTATGACGAATGCAATTCGAAGGCTAGCTGGCTTGACTTCAGGCTCCATCTGTATGTTTATAAAAGAAATAAGGATAGATAGGCTAACAAGTAATCTAGTCATTCCCCAGCGGAGTCGCCATTTTGTTATACGGAATAGTGTCCACAAAGATGCTGCTATTCCCACTAAGATGTATGGCTATCTTAGAAACAAACAATCAAAGTCTACTGTTGATTCCTTTTATGAAAATAGATGAGAGGAGAACCAAGAGGGCCAACCTGAGTCTTGCGCTCGATTCCCTCTCCTTCTTGATAGAGTTTTGCTGCTCGCTCTTT
>APFE030880448.1:0-20157 GCA_000404065.3 Pinus taeda
CTTTTCAAGTATATTTAAGACTTTTTACGTGGAGAAGCCCGTGGTTTTAAAAGCCAATGGTAATTGCTCGTGGTTTTAGAAACCAGTGGTAAGTTCTACATTTTACGTGGAGAACATTAACCGAGGTTTTAGAAACAACCCATGGTAATTGCCCATGGTATTTTAGAAACCAATGGTAATTGCCCATGGTTTTAGAAACCAATGGTAAGTTTTACATTTTACGTGGAGAACATTAACCAAGGTTTTAGAAACAACCCATGGTAATTTCCCATGGTATTTTAAAAGTAAAAGATATTTTGATAACATTGGAGAAAAATGTGTGACCTAAATAATTTTAATCGTTCAATCTAAAGATTTTGACTGTACCAAGAGTCACGTCTCATCTAAATTTTCCGAGAAAAAAATATTATTATAATTATAAAAAAGGATACTATATAAGCCTTATATAGTTACATATAAAAGGAAAAGTGGGTCTCAAAAAAGTATATATAAATTTTATATAATTATAATTTTATAATATATATATTAAAATTGCATAAATATATAATCTAAGTTTATATATTAAAAAAATTTATTATACTAAAAATTTTATTAAAGAGTGAAAAAAAAGAAAAATAAGAGAATATTTTAAATAGATATAATAATATATATATTAATTAGATTTTTATAAGAGAGAAGTGGAAATATATTTATAGATTAAAAAAAAAGAGAAATTATATAAAAAGAAAGTAAAAAAAAGAGAGAGAATATATCATATAAATAAAATAGAAAAAAAAATAAATAATAAATTGTTAGGAAAAAAAGGAAGATAAAAGAAGTGAAGAAAAAGAAAAAATATGGAATCCATGAGTAAGGAACAAAGACAATCAATCACAAGAAATATAGAACAATTAATTACAATAATTGAGCGACAAATTGAGAAGAAAAAGAGAATGGATTCCTTCTTCGATTCTCTACATCCATCATCACTTCCACAAAATGATGTTATCCAGTGTACCGAGAAAGCGCAGCTAAAAGATCAAGAGAATGACAAAATAGCCAAAATTTAACAAAGCAAGGAAGTGTTAGAATGCGAACATAGAAATCTTGTGGATATACATTACAAAGAAATAATGGAAAAGGACGGAGAAATTTCTCGTCTCAAGGACCACGTCGAAAAATCACTGGCACAAGTGAAGAAGACTAAAGTCTCAAAGAAGGAACTCAAGCAGCATTTATCAGAACAAGAAGAGGAAACTTTGCGTTTAAAAAAATCTTAATAAAAGTTTATTAGAACAAACAGAGATATAAGAGATGAAAAACTTAAAATCCAAAACACTGAAATTAATATTGATGAATCAGAAACCAAAGAACTTTTACGTCTCATAAACCATAATAAAAGTCTACTCACTCAAATTAAGAAACTTAAGGAGGATAAGAAAGCATTAAAAGATAAGTTGGAACAAGTCACTCAATAAGAAGTATCGAAATCTCCAGTCACAACAGTTCAAGTTGAAAATAAGGGAACGAATTTCGATCCAGTGAATATGACAACTCAAGAAGACAACTCAGTTAAAGAAACGACACACGTAGATGTTGCAGTTCAGACAATAGACATCCCAAGTGAATGTTTCATAACCAATTCAACAACATCTTTGCTAGAAGAAAATCTAAAAACTTTATATCGACATATGAATCACGAGAGTAGACAACTCAACCATGCTACGTATCGGGACCATTCAGACCAGAAACAACAAATTGATGTTTCAGAGAATAATGACGTAAAATCAATCTAGTCTTATGCTAACAAGTCATTACAAAATTCTAGTGATCAAAATACAATACAGAAGATTAATATCGGATGGTCTGATCCCTTCTCAGTGCGACAATTTTGTTTGTCACTAAGAAGATCATATCAATTTGTATGGACAAGGATGACTATTCCGAGAGAGAAAGACGTCGAAGCCGAAAAAGAGATCAAACATTTTTCATCGACAAGCTTTGAGGACAAAGCTTTTTGAGGAAGAAGGCAATGTAACAAATAAAATATAGAAATAATATAAATATAATGTAAAAGATAATAATCATAAATAATAGTTAGTTAAGCTAGTAATTAGGTTGAAAAGGCATGTCTAATAGGACACGACTCTTCATGAAAAGACACTTGCTTAGTATATAAGCAAGCCTCTCGTTCTCATTTGTAATTCATTCTCATTCTTATTCATTTTATTTAATATAATATTTATATCCTAAATGGATATCCTAACATTTCAAGTATTTTGGAGTAATTAATTCATAGAAGGAACTTTGTTCGCTTCAGACTTAATCTCGGTCGTTGAAGACCCAACAAGAAAAGTATAAAATGGAGGCTTGGGGTTCATTTGGAAACAGAGAGAGAGAGAGAGAGAGAGAGAGACAGAATTGATCTGGAGTTCGATTTCTAGGGCTAGAAAGCTGAGAAATTCAAACTAAGTGATCATTCTGCAGTAGAGGGGTAGTAAGAATCCGGGAGAAGGACTTTCCGGAGAATACTGACAGAGAGGCGAAGAGAGCTTGCAGAGAGGCAACGCAGTAGCCGGGAAAGGCTGACGTTGGGCCAGTGTGGGCCCACGCAGTCCCTACGCAAAGCCAGAAGGGCTAGTGTAGAGCAGAAAATTTGTGTCACGCAGAATCCAAAACTGCCGAAATTATCGGGAGAGCTAACGCAAAGGCAGCACAGTAGCCAGGAGAGCTAAAGAAAAAAAGTTGCCTCTCACGCAAAATACAGAACTGTAGGAAAAACTGAAACTGTTGGGAATTGTCAAAACTGCCAGGAACTGCCGCAAAAGCCGGGAGAGTTGATACAAAGAGCAAAGAAGGTGACGCAGGGCTGACACAGAGCCAGCACAGAAATAGTCAAGTTAGCTAATATTGTGCTAGATCAGCCGAAATTTTGTCGGATGAAGTGAGGTAAAACTCGCTCGGATTTTCCGCCAATATTTTCTCTGTAAAGGATTCCTATATGAGCATTCTAGATTTGTATTCGGATATTTCCCCTACATAATAATAAAGCCTCAGAACTGTTGCACCGGTTTTCCCGCATTGGGTTTTGTTGGGGACTATTATGTCCAAAAATAAGTGTGTCGTATGTATCTTGTTCTTTGCTCTGTTTTCTGTTTCATGAGATAAAATATTTAATTAGTGTAGGTTGCAAAAGTAATTTTCTTTAGTATTCAAAAGAATAACTTGATGAATGTAATTTAAAAATCAAGTAGGTGAAGTAGATACAAATTTGTTGCAGTAGGGGTTCCTTCGAGTATAGGAATTTTCACAAGGTATCAGAGCATTGATTTGAAACAGGGAGAGAAGATACAGTGCTGATCAGTGAGGCAGAAAGCTGCACTTGGCAGCAATTCGAATCCCCTTGAAGGGATTGCACAGTCCTTGCCCGGAAGCATATTCAAAGAAATATCTCTCTAAGTGAAATGACAGAGAGGTATGATTTCCAGTTCGTGAGTTTGCAGAGGCAGAGAGAGTGATGTAAAGCCTCAGTGCAGTGCTTGAGGGGCACAATTTATGCTGGGTCGAAATCCGCTGGAAAAGAACGAAGACACGTAGAAAGGGAAGTTTCTCCTTAGAGAACTTTCCACTAGAAAGTTTGAATTTCTCACTTACTAAGCAGTTGAGCAAGTGCTAAGTAGTGACTAGAGGAGTCAATTAGACAGTTGGGTGAGATGGCATCGCATGGGCTCAGAGATCAAGACAAGTTGGAAGGTGCTTCCAACTATGTCATATGGAAGACTAGAATCTTATCTGTTTTGGAGGAATATGATCTCGAGGCCTACATCAATAGTGTTGTAGTTGTTCCTATTGACAACGATCAAAAGAAGAAGCACAAAGCTGAGCAGGGGAAGGAAAAGAGGCTCATTCTCGATGGAGTCCGAGATCATGTGGTCTCACACTTGAAGAGAAAGGATACAACCCGAGAGATGTGGGAAGCCTTGTCTTCTCTATATGAAGGCTCTTCTGAACAATGGAAGATGTATTTGGACCAGAAGTTGCAGCAAAATTTGATGCAGAAAGGAGAAGGGGTGAACCTATATCTTCAACGTCTTAAAGACACCAGAGGCCAGCTTGTTGCAGTAGGGTCCACTCCTTAGCCATCCGCGATGGTGAGGATAGCCCTGAATGGAGTCTTGGATGAATGGCAAGTCTTCATCCAAAGCATATTGTGTAGGGAAAGACTACCTTCATGGGAGGAGATGTGGGCGGCTCTTCAACAGGAGTTGTTAAGGAGGGACCTAGTGAAGGTCAACCTCAATGGCAATAGTGGGAGTGGCACAAAGACGAAGGAGGAGGAGAACACAGCTCTAGAATTGAAGGGACAACATAAGCCGAAGCGAAAGAAGGACATTTCAAAGGTGAAATGTTTCAGTTGTGGCGAGATGGGCCACTATGCATCCCAGTGTCCTTTGAAGAAAAAGGACAAGGATGAGAAACATGATCGTAATGCTGCTTCAGCAAAGATTGACGAGGATGAATTTTCCATCAGTGCCCACGCATCTCTAGGAGGGAGATGGGGTGATATTGAGTTGTAGTCGGGAGGACTACATGTGGGCAGCATCATTGAGGAGTCCACCTCTTGGATCAATTCCTTGCTACGGGAGCCCAAGATTCAGCAGTAGCAAGATGGACTTAGTGTCAGATGATGCAGTGGAGTGTTTGGAGGATAGATGCAGTGGCTTGGGACTAGAGACTGATCAGTGCAGAGCAAGGTTTGCAAGAGTCAACAACAGCGCAGAAGATTCAGAGGGTCAGAATCAGCAGCAGTCAGACTCCAACATTCATTATATTATGTTGAACATAGTTAAGTTCAACTAATTTTGGATGTTTTTCAGTTGCTTCTCTCAACAACTGAGTTGCAGTATGGGTGCAGTGTTAGCAGTGGCAGTGCTAGCAAAATAGCAAATGCAGTGTTTCAGAGGGAGTTGTAGTATAAATGCAGCAGTGTCATGGACAGAAGTACAATAGCAGCAGTAGCACAGTGTTGGTGGTAGAAACAATGCGGAAAGGAGATGCTTCAGAAGCAGAGAAACATGCAGTTGAGCATTGTTGCTAGAGCACTTTCCTCGCTAAGAGGGAGTGTTAGTTTTTTGTAGCATCAGATGTGCTCTAGCCATGAAAATTGGTGGAGAGGCTAAGGCATATGAGTTCTAAAGAACCCAAAAACTGTTTGGTGAAATTCCACCTAAATTGTATTTTATTAAAATAATTAATATTTTTAATGGGGCTACTAAGTCTAAACTTAGGGAAATTAAAATGTTAATGGGTATTAATCAAAATATGGGTGAGAATGATCTAGAAGTTGAATCAAGTCATGTTTTAATCTTAGCTATTGATTAGACACTTAATCTCGACCGTTGAAGACTCAACGGGAAAAGTATAAAATGGAGGCTTGGGGTTCATTTGGAAATAGAGAGAGAGAGAGAGAGAATTGATCTGGAGTTCAATTTTTGGGGCTAGAAAGCTGAAAATTTTGAACTAAGTGATCATTCTGCAGTAGAGGGGCAGTGATAATCCAGGAGAAGGACTTTCCAAAGAATTCTAACAGAGAGGCGGAGAGAGCTTGCAGAGAGGCAGTGCAGTAGTCAGGAAAGGTTGATGCTAGGCCAATCTGGGCCCACGCAATCCCTACGCAGAGCCAGAAGGGTCAACGCAGAATAGAAAATATGCTTGTCACGTAGAATCCAAAACTGCCAAGAACTATTGAAACTACCGAGAACTTCCAAAACTACCGGGAAAGCTAGCACAGAGGCAACGCAGTAGCCAAGAGAGCTAACGCAGAAAAGTTGCCTGTCACGTAGAATCCAGAACTGCCAAAATCACCAAAACTGTCAGGCACTGCCGAAATTGTCGAGAACTGCTGCACAAGAGAGCTGACACAGGGCCAGTGCAGAAATAGTCGGGGTTAGCTAGTCTTGTGCTGTATCAGCCGAAGTTCTGTCGGGTGAAGTGAGGTAAAACTCACTCAGATTTTTCGCCAGTATTTTCTCTGTAAAGGATTGCTAGATGAGCATCCTAGATTTGTATTCAGATATTTCTCCTGCATAATAATAAACCCTCAAAACTGTTGCACTGGTTTTCCCGCGTTGGGTTTTTTCGGGGACAATTGTGTCAAAAAATAAGTGTGTCCTATGTATCTTGTTCTTTGCTCTGTTTTTTGTTTCATGAGATCAGATATTTAATTAGGTTAGGCTATAGAAGTAATTTGCTTTAGTATTCAGAAGAAAAACTTGATGAATGTAATTTAAAAATCAAGTAGGTGAAGTAGATTCAGATTTGTTGCAATAAGGGTTCCTTCGAGTATACAAATTTTCACATAGTTCTCCTGCAAGACGTGGATCTATCTCATGAAGTGACAAGATTAATTTTTCATAATGCTCCAAGAATTTAAAGTTGAAGTAAAGAACCAGACAAGGAAGAGAATCAAGATCCTAAGATCAGATAATGGAGGAGAATAAACCTTCAAGGAACTCATTGCCTTCTATAAGGAAGTTGGATTAATAGGGAGTTGATAGTTCCCTATAATCCTCAACAAAATGGAGTAGCCGAAAGAAAGAACAAATCTATTGGAGATTCCATGAAGGTGATGATATATGATCAAGATGTACTAATGTTCTTGTGCAAAGAAGTCAATATAGTTGTTTACATCCTGAATATAATTCCTCATAAGCTTCTGGAAGACAAGACTCTCAAAGAAGCATTCATAGGTTAGAAACGACAGGTTGTACACAAGGATAAGAGAAACAAGTTAGAGCCTTTCGGTAAGAAGGGAATATTTGTTGCATATAGTGAACATCAAAAGCCTATAGGATCTATGTTTCAAGGCAACTACATGTGGAAGTAAGCATAGACGTGACTTTTGATGAAGATGCAAGTTATTGGAAATCCAGAGAAGAGCATTAGGGCACTGAAGATTAACAGAAGAACCATGTGGCTCCTAAACAAGAGGTTATAGGTCCTCCCTCATCCTTTCGTCATCCTAAAGATCATGAAGATATGCAAGAAGGACCTTGTGAACCGTTGGATCTAGTGGGTATTCCCGAAAATAGAAAAAGACTAGCTTGGCTAAAATATGCTTTGCAAGATGCAAAAGTACATACAACTCCACAAGGCACTTTCAGTGAATTTAAGAAACTTAAGAGGTATTATGGTTATGTAGATTTAATGACTAAGCTAATTGACTATTAACCTTCCAACTTTGAGGAAGTAGTTATTTCACAAGTGTGGAAGGAAGCAATGATGGAGGAATACCAATCAATTACGAAGAACAATGTTTGGGTAATTGTTCCAAGACTCGAAGAAAATCTTTTGGTCACCCCAAAGTGGATTTGCAAAATCAAGCATAGAGAAAATGGGAGTATTGAAAAATACAAGGCAAAATTTGTGGCTAGAGGATTCTACCAAAAAGAGGGAGAAGTGATGCAAGAGCATTAGAGCTTCCAAGTCATCAAGCCTTTTGGAGACAAAGTTCCATATTAGTTTCAACATGGAAAAAATGAATTTTATTTCCTTATTGTAAATAATTTTAATTTCTTTATTTCTAAAACAACTATGGATAGAGATAAGATGGAATAGATAATACTTTTAAGAAGAAAATATGCCTTTTAAGGCATGAAAAAATTAGGAAATAAATCATAAGTTATAGGAGAAAAAATCTTGGCAACAATTAGCAAGTTGTTAGGATAGGAAAAAGTTTAGAAAACTTAGAAACTATTTGAGTGTTTTTAAGATTTAGAAAAGCTATGGATAGGCGAGATTTTGTCAATAAGGCAAAAGCAAGTCTACCTTGAAAACCATGAGTGATTTGTGGATTGATTTATGGATCTAGGATAATTTATTTTGTTTGTATATGTTATTTATAACATTCTAAGCCTAAGGGGAAACTATTGGCCAAATGAATAGGAAATCAGGGCATAGAGAGAATGAATGCCTCTGAGCATATGTATGTCAAATCTAGTTTAATGAATGAGATTTCATACACAATTGTGAATCTAAGAATTCTATGTGAAGTATGATATGATTATTTGATTTCAAAGAAAGCATGGAAACATGTTTTGTGATTGACATATCAATTCAATCCAATAAACTTTCAATCATTGAATTAGCACAAAATTGTGGATTATTAGTTTTGTGACTGTTAGAAAATATATCATTGTTTGTTATTCTTAAGATTGTAGGTTCGTGGAAGTAACATGGCAAGAACAGTAAATTTTCCTGCATCAAAATGGTATCAAAGAAGGAGAACCTGCTCAAATGTGTTTGCAGATAACAAGAAGGAAAGAGATGGTAAAACTCTTTGGAAGTGGAATTCAAAAACTGAATTTGTGGTTGATGTAGAGGTTTATGTTTATGTTCTAGTTGGTAAATTCTTTTACATGATTATGGAATCAAAGTTGAAGTTTTGGATCTTGTTTCTTGATGTTTGAAGATGCATATTTGAATGTTTGTTTCTAAATTATGAAAAAGTGTTTTGCAAATTGTAGCAACAGAGAAGGTGAATTGTGGCAAGAAATATTACAACTTGTATAGTTGTGATGGAAAGAGGAAACGTGAGTGCAAAAACCCAAACAAGCAAGGAATGCTCAAGGGATTCTAGAGGAGGGAACCAGGAATGCCAAAAGACCAAGTACAAGTAGGAAGTTTGGTGAGATGTATGTAGCAGGAAGGTAACCTATTACTGTAAAGGTTATTTGCAGTTCACAGCGGGCAGCGAAAGGCTCACAAAGGAAGACGAGAAGATGAAGACGACTATGGATAGTCATTTGAAGAATTCAAAGGGAAGCCACAGAGATTCCAAAGCAATTGGCATAAGGAAATGAGTGATGAAGAATACGAGAGGGAACTTGTTGAGATAAAAGCACAGTTGAATGTGCTTACAGAGTTGCTACAGCAGAATGAGGAGAGCCAGAGGTATGGGTGGAACCTGAGGAAAAGGGTTAAGTGGCTTATTGAAAGATTATGGGCCAAGAAACAAAGACAGAAACTAAGGCACAAGTTGAAGGAAGAACTCAAAGCTACTGAGTGTGATGAATGTGATGAGGCAATTCATAGAGGTGAACCTCAGTAAGGAGAAATCCATGGAGAAGATAGCAAAGTTGGTGGAGATTAGATGTTTGAGACATCAAATGAGGTTGAAAAACCTTATTCTTTTCTTCATGGTTTGTTTATGGTTGCAGGTGTTATTGCAGATGATGGATAGTCCTTTGAAAATGTCATCAAGAAAGAGGAAGATAGAGGAGAACATAGTTCAAATTTTGTTCTCAACAAAGAGGAGCAATACTTGAATGGGATGCTCATAAGGGGTGAAGAACCAAAGGCAGAAATAGTTTCCAGTTCTCAAATTGATCACGTGTATGCAAGAGCAATGGAATCTGAAGATGGACAACTTTCAAAAGTTGTCGAGGAGACAGTGAAGCCAAAGGATGCAAAATTTATTGGTAGCATGGAGATAACATTGAATCGGCAGATTGAAGCAAGGCAAAGAATTCCGGTAGCAACTCTACAAGCATGGGATGAAGTTAAAAGCATTTTTTTTTGTTGTATACTTTTGTTTTGATCACTTTCTTGGCTAGAAAATTTTCACATGAAATGGTTAGCAAAAGGATGGCAAAGACAAATATCTCGCAATCAAAAAAGCAGGAGTGGAATTATGGTGGAATTTGAGAACCAAGTGCAACAATACAACAACGTAACAAAGCCAATGATCAGCGGCAAAACTATGTATGGGATCCAGGAGGACGTCAGCAACAATCATGGTCATGAGACCATGAAATTTTTTCTACCTTGGGAGACTGATACATAAGCATTACAACGTCCAAGTCATCAAGATTTTTGGAGACAAAGTTCCAAATCGGTTTCAACATGTAAAAAAGAATTTTACTTCCTTACTATAAATAATTTTAAATTCTTTATTTCTAAAACAACTAGGAATAGAGATAAAATAGAATAGATAATATTTTTAAGAAGAAAATCTATCTTTTAAGACATGAAAGATTTAGGAAATAAATCATGAGAGGTTGTAGGAAAAAAATCTTGGCAGCAATTAGCAAGATGTTAGGATAGAAACAAGTTTAGAAATCTTGGAAACTATTGGAGTGCTTTTAGGATTTAGAAAAGCTATGGATATGCAAGATTATGCCAAAAAGGCAAAAGCAAGTCTACCTTGAAAAGCATGAGTAATTTGTGGATTGATTTATGGATCTAGGAAAATTTATTTTGTTTGTATATGTTATTCAAACATTATAAGCCTAAGGGGAAACTAATGGCCAAATGAATGGGAAATCAGGGCATAAAGATAATGAATGCCTCTGAGCACATGTATGTACAAAGCTAGTTTAATGAATGAGTTCATGCACAATTGTGAATCTAAGAATTCTATGTGAAGTGTGATATGATTATTTGATTTCAAAGAAAGCATGGAAACTTGTTTTGTGATTGACATATCAATCTAACCCAATAAACTTTGGATCATTGAATTAGCACAAAATTGTGGATTATTAGTTTTGTAACTGCGAGAAAATATATTATTGTTTGTTATTCTAAAGATTACAGGTTCGTGGAAGTGAACATAGCAAGAAAAGTAAATCTTCCTGCATCAAGAAGACTATGATGAAGTCTTTGCACCGGTTGCCAAGTACACCACGATTATATCTCTTATATCTCTTGTTTCATTTATGGGATGTAAGCTACATCAGATGGATGTGAAAACCTCTTTCCTCAATGGTGTGACTAAAGAAGAGGTGTACCTAGAGCAACCCGAAGGTCTTGAGCTTCATGATAAGGAATCTCACATGTGCAAATTAAAAAGGCCTTGAATGGACTCAAACAAGCTTTGAGAGCTTGGTATTCTCGAATGATGGATATTTAACGCGACTTGGTTTCTCTAAAGGTGCTATTGATTCAAATCTTTATATCAAGGTTGTAAAAGGTGAGCCGATGACCGGTGATACTAGTTCTATAAGTTGATCATTTGTTCCTAACCAGTGTAGAGCATCTTATTACGTAGTGTAAAAGGGAGTTGGCCTCTAAATTTGACATGAAGGATCTTAGGCTTGATACATTACTATTTGGGGCTAGAAGTATGGAAGAACCCTAGTGAAATCCTTCTTGGAGAAGGAAAATATGTCATCAAGATCCTTCAGAAGTTTGGCATGATGGAGTGCAAGTTCATGGCAACTCCTATGTTGTTGAACCTAAGAAAGTTGAGAGATTATGGCTCTGACTTGGTGGATCCATCCATGTACCAGAAGTTGATTGTGTCATTGATGCATTTGGTAAATAGCAGGCTAGATATTTACTTTGTGGTAAACACCTTGAGTCGATTCTAGATGGAACCGAGACATGAGCATTAGATTGCAACAAAGCATATATTGAAATATTTGAGAAGTAGTGTTGACTATTATTTGAGATATGCTTCGAATGGTGAGATACAAATGTAGGGATATACAAACTCTGATTGGGCAGGGATTGTGGATGACAGGAAGAGTACATCTGGTGTTTGTTTAAATTTGGATTCTATTATGATATCCTTGTTGAGCATGAAGCAAGCCTTTGTTGCACTCGATATTGCAGAAGCAGAGTATATTGCAACTTGTTTGGCATGCTATGAGGGGGTATGGCTTCGGAAGCTACTCTTTGGATTGTTCAACCAAATGTTGGAACCATGTTGTTCTGTGATAATCAAAGCAATGTGAATTTGACAAACAATCCAATGTTTCATGATAAGACAAAGCATATTGGGATCAAGTACTACTACATTCATGACATGGTACAGAAAGGAGGGGTGAGGCTCTAATATATCTCCATTGATGAGCAGACAACTAACATTCTTACAAAGCCTTTATCTCAGGTGAAGTTTGGATACTTCAGAGACAAGCTTAAACTAGTGAAGAACTCCTGTATCAACGAGAGAGAGCATTGATGTGACATCAAGGGCATGGCTCGATCTATTGGTAACAATGGGAGCTTGGCCTGGATTGTTGATGGGTGGGCAATAGGGGTATGGCTCGAACTGTTGGTGACAACAAGAGCATGGCCCACACAATTGGTGAAATAGTATGAGGTACGAACACATTCTTAAAAGGAATGGTTTCCAAGAACTGGACACTCGTAGAGTGGGTGCCTCTTCAACATCATGGCCTACAAAGAGGCCTTTGGATTTGGGACATGGGTTTCCCTAGGGTTTTACCATGGGGATGGCAACCCTAAACTAGTCAGAGTAGCACGAGGTGAGGCGTCCACCAAATCATGGTGACTAGTTAAGTACCATTGGTTAGGAAAGCTAAATTGCGTTGTGGTACATATTGATGATGTTGATGATGTAATTCAAGGGTATTGATCTAAATAAAGATGTTATCGATGAGATTTACCCTTTTTTATAAAGATCATGTATACAAAAAACATCTAGATAGTCATTACGAATACGTTCCTAGCTAAGGAGTTTTGAAGAATGTAGCTATTGTCAATCTTCATAATCCTTGATGCATTTTTAATACTATGTTAAAACACGAAAGAAAATAAATTTTAAGTTGGAAGAGAGAAAATTAAAAGAAAGGAAATAAAAAAACCACCTAAAATTAAGATCCTTCAAAATAGTTCACTCACAAATAACATACATATTACCATCAGTTACTACCCACCATAATTTAAACGAGTATTTGTATAAAAAACGGAATAGGAACAAGATGTAAATAAATTAACTTACCAAGAATTATTACCCACCATTATTTACATGATCTTCAACACTTTAACAAATATGAGTAAAAATATAAACGTGCAGACTTACTAGAATTTAATTTACAAAGAGAAGTAATTTAATTTAAGACACGTGCTTGGGGTATGTTAGGTACAAAATACACTTGACTTTTTCATTTTACAAACACACTTATCACTTACATATCTCTCACACACACATTGTGATATCTACTTTGTTTTCATGGTTACTAGTTGAATTTCTGAAGTGTAATTGTTTGATGAAGATAAAAAAACTATAATATATATTAATAAGTAATTACCATAGTTCAGAAAATAAAGTACTTGTATCAATTGTACTGAAAAATCAACAAACAAAAAATCGAAAACATTCACATTCCATAATTTCATTTTCAACAACAAAACATGCACCTCACTTCCTTGAAGTTTTGAAAAATCATACCATGATGTGAAAAGCAAAGCATTGAATAGTGAACATGGTCATTATTATTGGAAAATTTAAATTGACATTAAGAGGAAAAGCTAAGCATTGAACAGTGAACATGGTCATTATTATTGGAAAATTTAAATTGACATTAAAAGGTCTCAACTCTCAGTCTTGAAAAGTTAAATCAAGTGGCACGTTCCATAATATCATTTTCAACAACAAAAACTTGCACCTCACTTCCTTGAAGTTTTGAAAAACCATACCATGATGAGAAAAGCAAAGCATTGAACAAAGAACATGGTCATTATTATTGGAAAATTTAAATTGACATTAAGAGGTCTCAAACTCTCAAGTCTTGAAAAGTTAAATCAAGTGACAAGTAAATGTTACACTACATTTAGTGCAGTTCACCATTTCACTATTTATCGGTGTCCACAAATTTTTAGCAAGGATAGATCACTCAAGTCCCTTATTAAGTTTTGAACAAACATACAATGATTAGAAAAACATTAAACAGTGGACATGGTCATTATTATTGGAAAATTTAAATTGACATTAAGAGGTCTCAACTCTTGAAAAGTCAAATCAAGTGAGTAGTAAATGTCAAACTACATTTAGTGCACTTCACCATTTCACTATTTATCAGTGTCCACAAATTTTTAGCAAGGATAGATCACTCAAATCCCTATTTATCGTCGTCCACAAATTCTTACCAAGGATAGATCACCCAAGTTCCCTCGCTATTCTAAATGAAATGGTAAAAATGACAAGCTAACACCCAACTCAATCCTTCTATTTTGGACCTTTTTTTTTTAATTGAGAACAAAAATGTTTTCATACAAAACACATCACCAAAGCACCTAAAATCAAAGTTCAGGTACACATTTCAGTTGTCGTCCCCACTTACCTCCTAGGACGAGCCTAGTTCATCTGGGTTCATTTTCGTTCATGCACTGAAGTCCCCATTCTGGTATCTCATATGGGAGACTAAAACCTGGGACAGGTTCGAGCCAGTGTTTTAAGATTCGGCCGACTCAGAACCAATTCAGCGGAGTTGCTCCGAGTCAAGGCCTCACGGATCGACTCGGCCAATGAATCGGTTCGACTGGCCGAGTTATTACCGAGCCAACCGAGTTGTCTAACAACTCAGTTGGCTCGGTAATAACCTGGCCAGCTCGACCGAGTCTGAGCCTACTCGGCCAGGTTGGATGACAGCGGCCCATGAATTAAAAAAACAACGATTTTTTTTTTAATTTGTTTGCTTTTGGGGGACTCCAAGGTTTTCAAGATGATACTTTAATGGTCTTTTGTCCCTAAATAAGTTTACCTTGCTTGATCTTGAGAGATTTGTTTAGTTGGTATCACATATGTAATAGAAATTCCTTAAGGGATAACTTCATTCTTCTTCAAAACCTTCCAATAGGTTCTTTGCCCCTTTCTTAAAGCAAACCTAACTTTGTAGCCCCAACCTTGGCCCTCCAAAGATGAGCATCGAGCATTGAGTTGACTCCACGTGATGCTACACCCCTTGATGAGCCTCCAAATGCTAAAACACTAAAGTTAAAAGCTTGGACGTTGGACTACTTGATGATATGCCCAAATGGACTGAAGATGCCCCCTAGATGTGACCCTATTTTGGTAGATGGTGCCTTCTTCCAAAGCAAAGATGAGGATGGTTATCGTTGAGATGACTTAAGAGGGCTAGCACATCCCTCTTTGATGCCAATGCTTACCCTTAGGGGTGCCATGTCACTCACAGGCTTGAAAAGGGTGACATAGGATCTCTCCTAGATGACATCATGGTGTAGAATGGACCTTTTGAAGATGTACACATGCACTTTGGGACTTTCTTGGAGTGAGGAACACTCTTGGACCCTTGTATTAGTTCTTTGATGACTTACAATCTATTTTGGAGGATAACACTCTTGGACCCTTGTATTAGTTCTTTGATGACTTACAATCTATTTTGGAGGATAATGTCATTTCTAGCCTCCTTGGTTATGTGTTTTTGTTTTGATCTCTATATCATCATCATATATGTATTGGACAATGCACTAGGTGCCATTTTGATATAATGTATATATTCATGAGTCTACGTTGTCCATTGTTGTCTTATATCTATATGTATTGCTGTGTGTTTGGAAACATGAATGAAAATCTTTAAAATTATATTTTTTATAAAAAAATAAATATTTAATGTAGTTTTTACAACTACCAAGTCATTGAAATCGAGCCGACCGAGTTGGAGTCAGAGTCAGATTCGACCCTCGGGCGAGTCGGAGTCGGAGTCAGAGTTTTAAAACATTGGTTCGAGCACCCTTGCCCTGAATGCGGGTGCCCATGCAACTTAGACCAGAGCATATACATGATTTTGTAAACTCAACTTTTGAAACAGGTTCACCTTATTTTTAATATATTAACAATGTTCTTAGCAAGGCCGTAAATTTACATATATATCACCCAACATAAACACCTGCTGATGGAACTTCAATGTCAGTTCTGATATAGTCTATTGAGATTTGAAAAGAGTACGGTCATCCATTGAAGCAACAAAGTTATAAGAGTAAAATGCAGATAATTATAAACAGAAATCCAACTAATATGTTTTAGTTAAACACAAGTCCAGGAAAAACGGAAACAACCAATGCGTGCAGAAATGTACTTCATATATTTGATCTGAATATAAGAACAAGTCTGGTACAATATGAATATCTGACGAAGTGGCATAGGGATTCAAAAAGTTAAAAGAAACCGCTCAGGTTACATTAACTTTGAAAGAAATTTAAGAAATGTAAACAAATTAGAAACTCAAAACTGTAAGGAAAAAATGCTAAGTTTCAGTTGTTAAACAGGAAAACATGCTCAGTTGTTTTGCTCAGTTATTTTTCCCGTATTTAAATAATAACACAATGAAATTTCAATTTGTTTGGGGGATTGGTAACACAATAATCGAACATAACATTTAATTAATATTGTCAAACAGCCATTGCTAAAAATAGTGATAAGCCTAATGGTGAATTGAAATATTCAGGTGCTAGCCAATGAAGCAGAAAAACAAACACAACAAGGCTTGATGAAGGGCAAGACGGGTAGAGCATTTCTAGATCCGTTCAGAAATTTGTGAAAACAAAAACTTAATGAAACAAAGCAATGTGACATGTTTGGAAATAGACAAATAAAATCATTAAAATAAAAAGTGCAGATGGGAAAGCACAAAATATTATATGCCAATAATAATTTTCCACAACCAACCTGCAAACTCCAAATGCAAATACGTTGCTTACGGCATGACACAAGCATGAAGTATCCCTGAGAGGCACACATGCTATAATTTGCTCTGTTTAAATTCCCTAAGAGATGCACGGCCATTTCTGTTTCTGATACACCTCACTTCCCGAAATTAAGTGGAACTAGCAAGGTGATCTCTATAGGATTGTCGACACAAGCATTGAAAACAGATCAATGAGATCACGTTTCCTCAGCAGCTCGTAATCTGAATGACAAATGAAAAAGAAACAGATACGACAAGCCACTATTCCATTCTGTCTCCTCTTACTTCAGACTTTATGTCACAGTAATCTGATTTGGAAGGCCAAGTCAGAGATGGACAGATGCAAGCGTTCTGAGCAAGACAGGTACAAATACATTAAACTCAACAGATTGGCAGTTGCCTGAAAAGTACAGAGAACATTTTTTCGATTCTGCATGGACAGGCAGTGATTTCAACCATATTTAACCATACAATAACTGCTATTTTAAATTCGATAGACCCAAATTGAGATAAATGAGAGCTCGATATGTATTTATGTAAAATAGAGAAACCAAACAGCTAATCAGGATAGAAGCTTGGGGTTTTGTTGTATGCTGTCTGAGATGACTACGTATTACATGCCCAAGAAATGATGAATGGCAAGCAACAATTTAAAATAGGGCCCATTGAGACAATGTTTGGTCAAGCATGCACTCTCTTCGGCTGCTTTCCTTTGTCTTTTAACTGCTCATCCTCAATGTAGATGCACGAAACGTATGAATTTGCTTTCCCCATCAAGGCCAGCCTATGATTAATTTTAAATATATTCCTCTTGTAAGGACTTAATCTCAAACAGCAAGAACAAATGACAGCGGAATTGGCCAATTAGATATACCAAGCTAGAACAGACCTTTTTAATTCCCCAAAAATCATAAAATTGGACAAATTACTTATCACTGCTTCTGTCCTGAATCTACAGACAAGTACTGAAAACTCCTCAGTGAATCCTCAGGCGTGCCCTTCATTGATGCATTTCGAATACCAAATATCCTTCTCGGCTCAGATGTAGCTGGTGTTGAACTGCGCTGTGCACTTGAAGAGCGAAGACTCCTGGGAACAAATCTACTTGTTAGGGAACGGGAGCGCTCACTATTATCAGCAGCTGTAGTCGGCCTGCTTGAAGCAACTGCCCTCCTGGATGAACTCCCAGCTCGTGTAAAGGAGGAACGCCCACGGTCACTGTCTGGGACCTATCAATTCACACAGAGAGATCAGTTCAGCTCTTCATTACATTTTAAGTTATTTCAGCAAACCTAGACAACTTTTTGTTGGTCTTTTTTAGCATTTGAACTACCAATTGAGATCTTAAAAAACTATAGAAATAAAAAATTAATCCAGTGATCCTTCACTATTTGGGCAGTCTGTCCACCTCAAGCTGTATCTTATTATTGTGATGAATTGCTCAACTAGAACAATAGGACAAAGGAAAGAAATATGCCAAGAAAAACCTTAGCAAGCATATGATATAGCATCAAGAACACATTAAAATATCTCAAAATGCTGTCTTTGTGGTACATGGTCATTTCATAAGTTTAAACACGGCAAACAAGCATACAAATTTAACAATAATTCTAACACAAAGATATATTAAAGAATAGGGAGATAATGATTATATACAAATGCTCACATGCCAAAAAACAGTAGTTAATAAATTACGTTATACAATTTCAGTTTCTTGCAAACTCCTCAACAGATACTTTATTTTAAATGAAAGCTTCAATGTGTAATATTAAACACATATCATCGTCAGTTTGTAAATATATCATGTCTTTGTGACACAACTAAAAAAATAGAAATAGAGAGACAATACACTTTCTTGATAAATTTCCCCGGCCCACCCCGGCTCCCACAACCCCCCCGGACATACCAACAAAAAGTTATTCCACATATTGGGCCAAAAAAAAGTCATTGAAGTTTGAATCTTCATTGAAAATCCCACTTACTTCTTTTGATGTTGAAGGGCCATCCAGCCCTAAATTCTTGTTTCTATATTGATCGGCTGAACCAATATTGTGAAGATGACCATTACCCCCATTAGATCTTCGATGAGATCCTTCACCTGTTCCAGACTTCCGCTCACGGCCATCCTGCCCCGCTGCAAAACAAGCAATTTTTAAAAAACCCACAAAAGTTCTCTCAGCATGTGGCATGATAACAAATCAAAATACTGCATACATCATGTTGCTAGCCACAATGACAAGGATAGGTCTAAGAAATTGGGATAATAAGGAATGAAGATATGACAAAACAAATCCAAACTAATCCTTATAAAGTGAGGAAAATACTTTATTGACAGTAACATGAACAATAGACAGATCTCAGATGAGCAATATCTGAATTTGTATAGTAATGATCTATAGAACGAAGTGGTAGACATCAACCAATAACCATATAACAACGCCTTCAAATAGCACATTATGAGGATAAATAGGGTTGTGTACGTTTTATATTCCCTCTTAAGTATGATGGAAAAAAGAAAGAAAAAAAGGTTTAGTTTAATCTTCCAAGATTTATCCTAAGCTACCTTGATAGGAAACTCTCAAATTAATCATACAGATGTTCTTGCTAGTAGGGCTCTTGATGCCAATGATGGTATTTACTGTTAAAAGTTGTGTTACCAGGAACGTCTGGGGAGGAGGTCTGAAACACCATCCAATCTTTCAGACACAGAAACCGAGGGGATTTGGCATGGAATTGCCGCTGAAACGTTTATGTGCCATATCTAGATTTTGGAAAAGCCATACCAGAAATTAGAGACATGGATCTAGATGCCATATACAGATTTTGGAAAAGCCATACCGGAAACTAGAAACAGGAATCTAGATTTTCATCCAAAATTGGAAACGTTTCATGAGAATGGAGAACATAGAATTTGGGGTGTTTTTCAGCTTTCATCACACCTAACAGCTTTTTCAATATTTCATTGTTCGTGATTTCTGCAAACAAAACCTAGTATACCATACCTCCAACACCCCATGAAGCCACATAGATGTGCAAACAGTAGTTATCTGATTTTTGTATGATAATAAGGACTATAGAGGTCATTTAGGGACCCAACGTTTGTGTCTCATGCTAAGTAACCGGATTCGTTATAAAGGGGCCACATGTCCGAATCCTGCGAATTGGACACGATTCGCTGGGGATTCGAATCCCAGAAGGGGACACGTCGTGTCCTAATGGGATTCGTATGAATCCCGTTAGGAGACAACGTGTCTCGGTTCTGGGATTCGAATCCCTTAAATTGAAACCCGCGTGCATAAAAAAGGTGTTGTTCCTTATGTTTTTTACATTATTTCACTTTCAGTTTTGCATTGGCCAACATGGATCTCAATGATCCAGTGCTAGAGCCTGTTAGATTTGATGACAGTGATATTTTAGAGGGGTCATCCTCCACACCAGCAGATGCAAAGGCAACTATGGATACAGAGGAGGATGCAGAGGGAAAGCAGTGGTGACCATGATGATGAGGACATTGATGCTGATTCTGATAATGACTATGAGGATTGACAACTCATGAGTCATGGGCTACCTATTGCCTTGAGGCTTGTATACCTGCAGTTGTTTTATATTTTCTATTTCCATTTGCCATTGGCATTGCACCAGCACTACCTATGTAACACATTTTGATTTGATGACTTAATGAGAAAACTACAGTTGTCAGTGTCTTTATCTTACTATCTTGTAGTTG
>APFE030880448.1:23536-39699 GCA_000404065.3 Pinus taeda
CAAATCCGACACTCGAATCCTCGTATCCTACAAATCCTGAATCCCCGTGTCAGGTGACTTAGGTCTCATGGTATTTTCCAAAATTGAAAATTCATGGTAACAGGACATAGTCCCCAGGGCTTTCATGTCCATACCCCATGTGTCAAACATGGACATGTAAGACACATGTATGACACATTCCCTAGCCGCGTCACAACATGTCCAATATGTGTGGCACAAAAAACAAACCTGTGGCTCTCTAAAAAGTGATTTGCCTCTTTTATTTGCTCATTTTGTTCTGCAGGTTGGAGCTCAGAGGTTTGCTGGTGTGCGGCTGAAGAGTAAATTTGAAATTTAAAGGGAGTAAACTGTAAATTTGAGACTCGAAGGGATTCCAAGTGCTTTCTAGGTGGATTTGCAAACCATATTTCTTGGTTTTTTCAATAGCAAATTTTTTTGGTTCATTCCACAGAAATCATGGACCAATCAGCAAATGCAACTAGTAAAGGTCAAAGGAAAGGGAGGAATGCCACCGTTTCTGTTGCCGACCCCCTCTCCGCCTGCCCCCATTATACTTATCATTCTTTGCCAGTGTTCCATCTGCTGCAAGGGGAGATGCAACAGCAGCTTCCATTGCTGAGAAAAACACTGTTGTAGCAAGATAGCAGGCTCAAGGGAAGAAATATCCACTGTGGAAGTACGACGTAACACAACAGCAAGAGCCTCGGACCACGTTAAGTTGGGAAGAAATCTTTTTTGAACATGTAATTTCATCACATTCAGTATAAGAGCATCTACTACTGAGTTAAGGGCCATTTGTTGGCTCCTCGACTGTGGGACTTGGAGCATGCAAAAAGTGAATGCATTCAAACAAAACAAAATGGATAGAGAGGATAATGATGACTTGGGGAAGGTGGTAGCAAGTAGTAAAAACAAGAATGAAGATCCTCTTCCATTCTTGATGAAGCCATCTAGTGGATTTGGGAGTGGGACTGCAATTTAGCCAGCAAGGAAGAAGCCAGCTCCAAGCAATGGTCCAATCAACAAGATATTTCCACAAGAGAGGCAAGATGGGGTTGATCTTATCATTGGGCTCTTCTTCTATCTCGATTCTCAACTTCATTTGATTTAATGTTGCACCTAAATTACATGACTAGATCTAGGCCTCTAGGGCTTGGATCAACCTTCCTCACTTGATCAAATCTGACAAAAAGGCTGGACAACTTCTCTTGGGAGTGAAAAACCCCTGAAACCCTAGCCTTAGGACTAGCTTCTTCACAAAATAATTCGATCCCCTTTGATGGCTTGAGAAAATCCCCTGTACAAATGGAGAAAATTTCCCAAAACCCCAATATACACAAAAATCAAAAAAATCCCGAAAACCC
Organism: Pinus taeda; assembly: GCA_000404065.3. Taxonomy (NCBI): domain Eukaryota; kingdom Viridiplantae; phylum Streptophyta; class Pinopsida; order Pinales; family Pinaceae; genus Pinus; species Pinus taeda. The sequence goes on from APFE030880448.1 coordinate 24,901, forward strand.
CAAGTGCTACAAAAATAAAACAAGTGTTAAATTTAAAATTATTTTACAAATATTCACAAAATTTAAATATGTGCTCTCATTGGCAGATTAATTCTCTATAGCACAAAATTTAGAAACTAAATTTTGAGATTTTAGAGTGGATACTATGGATGAATAACTTCAAAAAATTACTAGCCAAAACCCTCCTGCAAAATAATTCGTCAAAATGAAAACCTAGAGCTCAAACAAGGTCGATCCTTCCCCACAATCTGTGAACTTGGAGCCCAAGGGCTAGTGTACCTATAGATCTCTATTTAATCTTGAAAATAAATGTTAGATCATTGGGTGAATTAAATCACCTAAGGTAAAGATAATTGTACCAATAGAATGTTCTTATCACCGGCAACTGAAGTAGCAATCATGAATTGTAGCACAATATAGAGCATGAAAGAATAAAATACTAGCACATATCACAGATCAGCAGATAGAAGAACACCATGAACTTAAACCTGAAAGTCTTTCTATTATCTGAAAAATAATTCCAGCAGAGTAAAGCTTAGCACGTGTTACAAAATTACATCATCCAAAGATCAAAAATAAGAACTCAATAGCTTCCTTATACAGAGAATGAGAAAGAAGTAAACCCCTCCAAGTGAAAATAACAACTAGTTGGCTTGATCCTTGTCAAAATAATCTCCTCTGTTGAAAATAACTTGATCTTATTTTAATCTCCATCGTCGATTTCTTATTTTTGAGGAAAAATTCGAATTTCTCTTAAAAACTATTTTTTATTAATCCAAAAATTAATATTTTGGATTCATTTTCTCAAAACATTGACTTTGACTTAACCACCAAGGTCGAGGGGGTCAAATTTCTTAAAATATCCATTATTCCCTTGATGGAAGACCTCCAAAAATTAATCTCTTTGACCCACGAATTTTTTATCATTTTCCACTTGGAGAGAATTTAATTCTTCTCAAATTATTTTTGACTCAAAATTAATTAATTTTCTGGCTTACAATTTTTATTTAATTTTGCCACAAAAATTAATTAATTGACTAGAGGGGACTAATTATTTTTTCCACCTTCAAATATTTTAGCTATGCTATCTAATTATGAGTAACCATGCACTAAAATATTTTTTACATCAAATTATTACAATATCAACCCTTAGAAGGGGAAAACACCTTTAGACATACACCCTCAAGACATTACCCAATTCTGCGACAAAATATGATCTAGTACGAAACCAAGTGTGTTTATAATAAAATAACTTAGCCATGGTGTCTAATTATGAGGGACCATGCACTAGATTATTCTTAAACACACTTTTACATAGACTCGATAAACATTAGGACTCACCTAAGACATTGCCAACAAATTCCACCCTAGCTTTGGGGTTATAACTAGAAGAAGAACTTTGTCGATTATCTGTGTTTACAAACACACATAATTCGGGGAGGTTAAAAAACTTCCTAGGATGAAATCCTTTGACAAAAATCATAGGCTTACCTAGGTGCAATTACATGACTCAATGGTCATACTAGCATCATTTACAATAAACTTTGCAGAAATTGGGTTTACAATGATATAACTGGAAGTTGACTGATAACATTGATTTGAAAAAAAATTGATATGTTGCTTTGTACTCTACTTCTTGGACTGTTGACAAAGTTTGGTCAATAGAGTCCATGTAAATTTTCATATTAGATCATGTCTAATGTCTTGCAAAATTTGGTTGTGTCTAGAGGTCAATTCTTAATTGTCAAAATTCCCCTTCTGAAATGAGATTTTTATGTAATATTTGATGTAAAGATGTAAAAAAGTGTTGTCAATAGAAGTTATAGGGGGTATAAGTACTTAAACTTACACCTTGACTCCTAAACTTTCTATCTAGACACACTTTGAGGGTGGAAAAATATATTTAAGCACTCTAAAATCATTATTTTTATTTTCCAGCAAAAGAAATGGCAAAATAATTAGCCAGAAATTGGTTAGAAAAATTAAATGAGAGGAAATAAAATTCTCACCAAGTGGAAAAAAAATTAGAAAAAGTTGGAGACTTTCCCAAGAAGGAAATAAATATAAAAATCAAGGAATCTCCATGATTCAAGCAAGAAAAGTCCCACAAGAAGGTTGTTGGCCCTGAAGAAATTAATTTCTCAAGAAAATTGAATTTTTGGTCCAAGTGGTTATTTTGAAGGATAATTTTTCAAGGAGAAAATTTATAAGATATTTTTATGGTCCAAAAATTCTCTAGCATCAAAGATTAGACCAACCTAGTTCATCTATCAAGTTAAACAAATTCCTCCCCTCGATTTGTGTAGCATCATCAAGGGTTCGAATTTTTCTGGGAAGGATCAAGCCATTGATCAAGTCAAGCTACCGTTTTTTCCACATGGAGGGTTCTAGGTCCTCATTTGTAACACATGAAAAACCAAGCTATTGGCTATTGAAGTTGTTGTACTGGACATATTTTATGAATAATAAAGCAAGTCTTTGGAGATAAATCTTGGTGCGTATTCTTCTTCCATGACTATGGTAATGTGATTCATTGTGCTTAAATTTTTACTGGTAATAATTTAATTGTTATTTCCATTTGCTTTCATAGATTTATTGGGGTATAGTTACCTTGCACTAGTATTTGGATTTGGAGAAGTACTCTAGGTTTGGACGTCCCTAGTGGGTTTTCAGTTAAACCCCTAGAACTTCCTTCCATTGTATTATCCAATCCCATCTGGATCTAACAATCTATCTTTGAAATTGTGTAGAAATCATTCGGTTAAACTATCCAACTCTTGAGCATAGAAATGGAAAACCCACTCAGTTTTCTTCTAAAGGCTTATCAAATGAAAATTTTATGCAGGGTTTCTTAGCCATTGCTTGTGGGAAAATCTATTTATTTCATTTATTTCTCTCTATTGTGATTTAACTAAATAGATCTGCTAATATAGAGCTTGTTATTGGCTAATCAAGGAGCAGAGTTGTACTCATACTCTTTTGATCTAGCACTTGTAATTTTTTGTATATAAACCTTGTAGTATTATTCTTGTATATATATACTACAAGGTTTATATACAAAAAATTACAAGTGCTAGATCAAAAGAGTATGCGTACAACTTCGCTCCTTGATTAGCCAATAACAAGCACTATATTAGCAAATCTATTTAGTTAAATCACAATAGAGAGAAAATAAATGAAATAAATAGATTTGCCCACAAGCAATGGCTAAGAAACTCTGCATAAACTTTTCATTTGATAAGCCTTTAGAAGAAAACTGAGTGGTTTCTCTTATTTTATCCATGCAGATGTGAAGTCGTGGGTTTGGGCTTGGACTGGGTCTCTTTGTAAATATTTTGTAGGTGAAAGGCTTTGAAGATCGATCAACATTATGAGATTTGATCCATCAAACCATCTCCATTCTAGACGGCTATGGTGTCAAAGGAAAATCAAATTTTTGGAGGTCGTATATCAATTTCTAAGACCCTCTCTTCAAGTCGCAAGCATTATAAGGCCCTTCCTTGCATAAAAATCAATTTTCTCTAAAGGGTTTTAATTCACAGATTCTATAAGAAATTCTTGACCTATTTTCTCGAATTTCATTGAAGGATCATACCTAGGGTCCCACATTTTGCAGATCTACACATTTTGGTGAGGTCGTAAAGCTAAGAGACATTTTCAAGTTACTGGAACAGAGGGATTTAAAAAAATTTGTGGTTTATAAATTTCATTGGAATTTTTCTAAGCAGGCCATAGTAACTTTTTGACACTAATTCATTGAGTCAAGACCTAAAAAGGCTTGATCATTTTTCTTGGTGTCATTCATTAACCCTTGGATGTTTTTTGCAAAAGAAATCAAATTTTTTGAAAGGCATTTTCATCAAAATTTTGGCAAGAATCCATTTGTTGGAAGGCTTTGAATTATTTCTATTTTTTTTTAACAAACTGCGAGCATTTGGGCACTAATTCTTTGAGATGCAAGCTCTTGCAAGCTAGATCTTGCTCCTGGTGTCAAATACATTAACCCTCGAATTTTTTTTGCAGAGAACCCGAATTTTTGGAAGGGATTTCATTAAATTTGGCAGGGATCAACCACTTGAAGGCTTAGTTCTAATTTTGAACAAAATCTAGAAAGAAGCCACAGGATTTTGGAGCTATTTTTCCTTTAGGTCGGGACTCATCTCTGGTGCGAGGTTCCTTGCCAAACATTTCTAAGGATCCAAGCCTTAAATTTTAAAGAAATTAATCTCATAAATTTATAAAATTTAAGGCTACTTTTGATTTGGTCGTGAGCTTCTAAAAGCTTGTTTTATCCAAGGTCATGAGCACTTAGGAAGCTTCCTTTTATCTTTGTGAAGTCGTGAACATCTGGAGGTCGTTTTCTCCTAGCCGAACGTTCAAGAAGTCGTCCATCATTCTCTGATTTGAAAACCTTCTTGGCTTGGAGGATAGCCGAATTTTTTTTTGAACTAAGGCTAAAAAAAGTTTAGAAATTGATCATAATATTTTATAAAACTTAATGAAATTTTTTAGCCTATTTTCTTGTGAGGTCGTGAGACTTTTCTCCTCCTAACCGTGAGCATTTGGAACTGTAGAACAAATTGTTTGGAGGATCTACAATCAAGCTATGAAGTGGATCTACTCTTATTTTCCTTGTAATTTCCTCTGCCATTCATTGTAACTTGAGGAGTGACTTTCCTGGTCATTGTAATGTTTCATTCTTATTTTGTAAGCATCCTCAAGTTGTAGAACCCTTCTTTTTGTCTAAAGGGTTCTCTCATTATAATACTAATTAGTAATAACAAAAGATCTTTTTTCTCTATGGAGCTTGGGACTTTCCCATGGTATCCCTCCTCCCTATTTAAAAGCGAGGATCTCTTGTCTTTCTAACTTAGCTTAGTTTCTAGATCTAGCTTTCTAACTTGTTTCTTGCTTTCATTGAATTAGATTAGTTTCTTGCATTCTAGTCTCTTTAATTAATCTTCATTTTTTATGATTTGATCTAATTGCTACCGCGATTTCATTTGCTACTCGGTCTAACATACAATGAGAAACTCTTGCCTTGTCTCAATTGTGTTTCAGAATGAAGTATTATATCTCTAGTAAATAGATTCTTTAGCAATCTCATCTGACATCTTTTGAAGTAACTACTTGTGCTTTCTATCCATAATTTGCTCCTAAACATTCTTAAGACACCTTATAAGTGAAGTGACAAATCTAATCAATAACTCACTCACACATAAAGAGCAACTTCTATTTAAAGCACTTGTGTTATTTCTCTAACTCATTTTGTTTCGTTACTTGCTTCATTGAATCATTATTGTAAGTTGATCTCATTGTGATTCTATGCTCTAAGTGTTTATCATAAGTAGATCAATGTCTCTTTCTTTGAAGCTTGTTATAATTCTATCTCAATGAAGCATTCTATTAACGTTTGCATCTCATTGCATATTAGACTTAGGTTTGCATCCTTAAAATTTACCTCCAAGCATAAGCTTGCTTGATAGAAATTTTAGGACTACCTTCTCCCACCACTCAATTTAAGAAGCTTGACCCTTAAACAATGGTTAAAATGGGTGACCTTGCCGTTCTCTTGTGGCCCAATCCCTTGTAGGAATAGAGGCACTTGGGTTGCTAGAAGCCCTGGGTAGGTATCGTTAATGAGGACATAGCCTCCTTCCCCAACACTTCTTCCAACAACCTTGTTCTAAGACAAGTTCTGACAATTGAGAAGACATTCACCATAGTCTAGGTATATAAATTAAAATCAACCAAGATTCTTGCATCTCACATAGTTTGGACTTGCATTTATCTAACAATGTCTTTCAATTGGTTATTGTAATTAGAATTGTGGGCTAATTATTTACTTGCAAGCTTTACTTTATATTCTTGTACTTGTCAGTTTCATGCTTATTGTCTTTTGAACATCATATCGTAATTAAAGCATCTTTATTTGAAGTACAAGCATTCTTTCCTTGCAAGTTGTATTTGAATCCTATTGCTCATAATTCTAGTTGTTTATAATCTCTTGGTTTCTTGTACTAACACTTGTCTTACAAGATTTCTTATCTTGTAACTTGGATCATCAATTCTTTATTTTGCAAGTATTGTCATTTGAGCATTGTTATAAGGCACTGGTCTTTCATCTTTTATTTCATTAAGTGTCATATTGATTTAATTGAATTTATCTCTAATATCTACATTGCTCATTAATAATCATACTTGCTACTCCATCCTTAATTCAAGTTACATTGAATGGTAATTTCCTTACTTTTGTCTCCTAGAACTTGTTGTTTTCAACAGGTTTTTCTTCCATCACCATCCTTAGGGACTACCCCAATTAGCTTGTCTAGGAGAGAGTTGGTAATAGGTGACAGCCCCTTCTCTGAGTGTTGCGCCTTAAAGACTATACCTTGTGGGGTTGGAAACTTTTCCCACACTTAGGTGTACATCTTAGGTAACAACACTCTTTGGCGCCGCTGCTAGGGATAAGTTTCTTGTTCTCGATATCTTACTAACTTTTGGTTCTTAGCATATTGGATCTTTCAATTTAGATTTTTGTTCGAATGGCGAGTCCACCTGTTTCATATTCTACAAGAGCGTATACTAGAAGGCATCCATGTAGCCTGGTTAATCCTACTCTGAATCCAGAAAAGGTTTTTAGAGTTCGATTAAACAAGCTCTCTTCTCGTAGACTCCTTGTTAATCTCGAGGAGGAAGCTATCTTTCATATCCATTTGTTTTTTTAGGGCCCCACTCAGCAAGACATCATAAATGACTTGTTTTCCCCTTGTAATTTTGCTAACATTCAAGGTTATAACTTATCTGCATGATATTTCAGAAAAGGCCATTGACAATTTGCCTACTTTTCAAGGCAATAATGTGATTAATGAGAAAGATCACATCAAGAAATTTGATCTTTGAGTGGGTAAGTGGTGTGTTGGTGCTAACTATAATCATGAGGATGTGAAGATGAGGCTCTTCGTCCTTTATCTGGAAAAAGATACTTGGAAAAGAGGTTTTGGCATACTTTCCAAGCGTGCAGCACTTGCACAGCTCATGTTGGTCCATATCGCACTATGGCAGCCTCATCATAATCTCTTTGAGAATTCTCAGTGCGCCATGGTGCAAATGCCCCATGCATCTATGCCATAACTCCCCAAGCTCTCTGCCTAAGTCAAGGCTCCCTCTGTTGGTCAATGTTGCGGCTGTCTCAAACTACGATTTGTGCAGCCTCTTATGTCTAACCCCAATTTGCTTGGCCACCTTGGAGTCTGAAGGTTTTACGAAAACCCTGCGATGTCTAAAGGTCACCCCGTACTCCTTATCCTCCAATGTTGCAATTGAAATGAGGTTCTTCTTGAGCCTTGGAACATAAAGGACATCTCTAAGAAACAGAGGGTTTCCTGACTCCCTCTCAAATCTGATTGTACCAATGCCCTCGGCTTGGTACTTTTCGTGACCTCCCATCACATTATGGAACTACATGTCCTTCTCTATCAGTTTGATGAAGTAGTTCTTGTTCCCCGTCATATGATAGGACGCACTGTTGTCTACATACCATAAGCTAGTAGCCACAGAGCTTGTCATGCAAGCAATAAGTGAGAACTCGTTCTCAAAATGACAAGAGAACTCGCCTATCTCAGCAGAGGTTGCTACTTGGTCCTTCTTGGACCCTTTCTTCTGGATAGGGCACTTAGTAGCATAGTGCCCAAACAGGTGGCAAAAAAACACTTGATCTTGCTGAGAACTTTTTCTTCTTTTCTCCCTTGGAACTTGGCTCACCACCACCATTGTTATTCTTGCCCTGCAACTTGCCCACTTTACCGACTAGGGAAAAGTTCTCTTCATCTTCAATCTTGGTACGAGACCCAGAGTGAGCATATCTGCGAAATTCTTCTTGGACATGTCACCCACCGCCTTGTGGGTGATATCCCCAGGAGAAATTTTTCTCCATGATGAGCCTCAGCCGATGGCCAACAACCCCTTGATGCCTCCTACTAGCTCGTTGTGCCATTTCTCTACCACTTGAGCCAACCATGTGGTCCCTCACCCACCTGTATTGATCATATGTTTGAAGGTGGGCCTCCCAAATCTAAAGGTATGCCTTTTCATTTGATAATTGAGTATTGGGTTTACTTATCATGGATATTTCTGGGTATGGATTGATGGGGGAATTTGGCAGAAAGAGTGGGCTTAGTTTGTGCTCCTATCCCCTTGATCTCTTTTGGTCGTTACCCTTGGATCTTAGTCCCATGGGATCTCCTTTATTGACCCTTCAGTTCTAGGGTGGTACTACTTGGGAAAACCTGACTTTGGGCATGTGGTCCCGCTCCTTTACCAGCACATATTACTCCCTTTCCACTTACTATAACTCCATTCATCATTTCTCCCACCTAGGTCTACATTCCCATTCTCAGTCCACATAGAGCTAGCCTCCCTATCCCCTGTGCCCCCGCCTTCGGTCAAGCCTAGAATGATGCCCCGGAGGTTGAAGCAACTAAAAAAGAACATAATTGGCCACATTTAACAGGAAATTGTACCACAAAATGCAAAAGATGGTTGGGACAAAAATTATTAGCACGTGGGAAAAAGACAACACATGAGCTCTACCCCATCCATGGCCATCACCCTGGTTCCATAGGCCCTAGATGAGCCTCCTCTATCATCTAGGAAACCATGATTGTCCCAACCCCTGAAAAGCAATGAACCGCCCTACCTCACAAGGGGTAATCATTTCTATATTATACACATCATGTTCTTGCCCTTTGAGCCCCGAGCAGTTAATTAAAAAAAAATCATAAAAGGCAAAAGGCATATAAAGAAGGGTGGAAATATCGAGGCTGAGGCACCTCATGTACCACGACTGCTCCCTCCTATACATTATATACTCAGGTGTGGGATTCCCCTTATCTAGCTACCCATATGCCCCATTATGTGGCCTAGGGTTGCCCCTCTCATTCCCTATTCCATCTCACTTGTTTGTCACTTGCCACCCCCATTAGAAGGGCGTACCTTGGACATATTATCCCATCTAAGAGTTGAAACCGCCTAATAAGGTACTTGGCTAACCCCCTTTGGAGTTTGGAGACACTAGCACATGCCAAAGCCCACTACGAAAGGGCATGCCATTATGAAGTGCCTACTTTGTTATCCATGGTTTGTAGACTCCTTACCCGATTATTCTAATGACTGATTGTACTGGAACTGGAAGCCAAGGGGACGCATTGAATTTTATGCAGGATTGCAGGTGGTTTCCATTTGGGTTTGGCTTCCCTATTTGGGATCTTGACCCCCAAAGGTCTACATTGGCACATGTAGGGTGTGCATAGAGAGCCATGGGCCTCCACAGCAACAGACAGCACTCCACAGATCTTCATGGATGTTCAGAGAGTACTAGCGATCCACTTTTGGGACGATAGTGACATGATTGGGTACACTATGCCCAGTAAGCTCCCACAAGATCCCCACACTCTTGACAGGTGTCCCAGCGCTTGTACGATGTCATGGCAGCATTCATTCCACCACCCGGACCATTGCAGAAGATCTACAAACATCTTTGATTCATATGGAAACCCATGGGGTCATTGATGTGCCCTCAGACCTACTGAGAGCACCACAGGTCTACTACTTGGAAAACAAGGGATCACCCCCTTTTCCATCATATTTTGAGGAATTTATTCCTCAATATGGCACTTCAGGATGTTATTGAGCCTTTGGAGGGCCCTACGACATGCATACATCATTATTTGGCCCCTTGTGAGGCTTGTTTTCACATTATAAGCTAGTATGGTGGGCTTGTCACCATTAGGAGTTATTATTTGCACATTATTTTATCTTTAGGGGCCCATAGGCTAATTCAAACTCCTTAGGAGGCTATATACTGATGATAGATACATTCATTTGTATCACAACTCGACTTGGGATCTCTCTAATCATAGAGAATTTTCGCACTTTTTCCTTGGTGGATATTTTTGGAGATGGATGAATTTTGATGTATGGATTTGGGCTATTTCTCTTGTCTTGGACCTTTATTGAGCAAATGAAATGTTGGTTGGATATACTCTATAACATTGTAAGTAAAATTTGATGCTATTATTCTTGTTGTTGCATATTGCTAAAATTAGGGCCAGTTGTTGCATTATCGAAATGTGGAATTGAGCATGTTTTAGCTAATTTAATGTATGGGCCAATGTTATATGAATGAAATGTCCTAGAGATTTATTTATCTCGAGAAGCTTGCATCATTTGCTTTGAAGTATAAATGCTTGAAGGTCACTTTTCTTTTCTTTCTCTCAACAATGGACGAAGTTGACTTTCTAAGCCTCCTTGATCAAGAAATCAAGTTCTTACTCATCTTTATCCTTGATTCCATAACCCCGGGTGAACTAGGCACTGAGCCCTCAAAACCGGTGACCATTTCAACCCTCTTTTAACCGTTTTCCCCTTTTTCCCAAGCCTAGCCCCATAAGGTAACCTAGGGCATCAATTTCTTGGGAATTGACCCAAGGAAAAATTTCGATCTCCTACAGGCTATTGCGTTGTTGGGTCCCCTCCGTCTCCTCCAAATTTGAGGCAATTATGACAGTGGAATCTCCAGGAATCTCAAGCCCTAGCTCTAGGATTGAATTATGCCTAGGCATCCCCAAGGCTAGACCTCGATAGGATCAATTCTGTTGGACATCTAATCCTCAATGGGTTAGTGTGGAAGCCGAATGGACAAAAGGAGTCCAATAGACCTTGGGATGTGAAACCCAACGGTCACATATTGTACTATAAATGTATATCTCTTGTTAATAAAAATCGTACTCTCCTGATTATCTTTCATATTGTCCTTGTTGCCCATGTGTGTTTAACATGGTATCAGAGCAGGCGTATTCCTGCCCTGCATAATTAATTTGAGCCATTTGTTTTATGGCCTCTTTGTGCAGTTTATTTCTGCCATAAAATTCATGAATATTTATTCAGCTAAATTTTAGCTACACCCTGTTAATACCACTGCTGGTCTCTGCTCCTCCATATATAATTTAGCTACTTCTGGTACTGCATGCGCTACCTCCTGAGAATTTTCTGCCTGAAATCCACTGCTTGTTGACTGACATCTCTAACCCCTGTCTGCCATATTCCTTTTATACGAACCTGCGTTCTGTCTACTGTACCTGCGCTCTCATTCTCTACCATATTCCTTACCTGCGCTCTCAGAAAAGGAATAATTACATCGCGCATTAGTTCCTGTCTTCCAAGGGAAGGGTTATCCCCGCGAGGAGATATTAAATCTGCCAAAGAAAATATATGGCAATTGTTGGGTTATGGGTACCCATATCTATTTGAAAATATGGTTATCACAACTTGCATATCCACTTTAAATCGCAATTGAATTTCATGTGTTGAGTTTTGCGCGCTATATTAAATACCTCTATATTGGAGTCATTTTTCACCATTGAATCCCTGCTTTGAATGAAGAGCAGTTGAATATTGAAACAGTGTGTTAAATGAAGTGTAATTTCTGCTTCGAACAATCTCTAGCATCACTGTGTACATTGAGTTTTTGAAGGCAGTGCGTTGCAATGAAGCCTTGAAGTCAAGTCCCGGTATGTGTGTTTGCGTTGAACTATACAGCGCATGCGTTGAAATATACAGCGCTCTGTTGGTGTTAAATAATATTAACGCTATGCGTTATATCAGAGTTTGTCTTTGCGTTGAACTGAAGTGGTGTATGCGTTGTTCAAATTTTTATATGCCATGTGCTTGACTTGGTAACAATTGAATGCGTTTGAATTGTTCGAGTGGTATCGACATTTGAATGTGGTGTTTAACCCATCTGCGTCTTAGTCATGGGCCCCGTGGGTCTTGAGGTATGACAAACCATCACAGGCATGTGCATAATAATGTTGTTATTGGTCGATATCGAATAGAATGTGGGGTCATAGCTGTGTGATTAAGAACAGCAATATATAAGTGTGCCTCAGACCTGTTCTTGAAGTCAAATCGATTGAATCCATTTTTGTCTGACATTCACAATAATCTATACGGAGGTGATCAGTTTAATAATTCGATTTCTGTATACAGTGAATTGACATTTGGAATTGCAGAGGAGGAACATAAGTTAACAAGCTGGCAAAGTCATTGACTTGAAGGCTCTGAAGAAATACACTTTGGCAAAGTCGAATTACAGCGTTAAAGAAATACCGGAAGAGCGTTTGAAGGACTTCAACAGTGTTGAAGACCTGATGGTATATAATCGAATGGAATTCGATTGGACAGCGAAATCGATTGAAGGTTCTTTGTGTAACTGTTCTGCGTAAGGAGATGGAACAGTTTGCTAAATCTCCATGCAGTGTAAAGGCGGAATGAGAAAACGATGTGGAAATTGGGTATAAGAGAAAGCGCGGTTGAATTCATGACTGGTATCTATGAAGAGACACAGAGTGTTGTTTATAAATAAATTAAATAGTGATATCGATTTATGTTTAATAGAATAAGTCGTTGGTTCTATGTGGAAACGAGAATGGAGAAGTCTGGTGAGGAAAAGTTGAATGAAGAAGTCGAGCCTTACTGGATTATGGTTCGATTCTGATATGAAACCATTTATTTGCCCATATTATTTTACATATGTTGTTTTGGTATAATTAAAGGTGCAGTTCATAGTTGATCGAGTCACATTGCAAGCAGATGAACTTCATTTGGTCGATGCGGTAGTAATAATGTTGTTATTGGTTGATCTTGTGAAAAGTATGAATTGTGCGCATATGCCTGAATGGGGCGAGTATTTCTAACGTTATCTCATATGTATATGCAATCTTTGTTAGCTGCCATCTAAATACTAGGAGGAAGGACCGCTCCTCGTGCACCAGTCTACAGTCCTCCTCAGCCAATTGTGCATGCTCCTCCTCCAGCACTCGCTTGATGTGAAATATCTCTAATATGAAACATAAGCATTGAATGTCCTGTGGTCTTTATGTGCATTTGCTTACTTTTGTTCGAGTATTGGGTTCCTACGTTGGTTTGAAAAATGGTCGAAGGGAAAACAGTTGGTGTTGTATTAAACTGATGCTGGAACGTGTGTTTGAAATCATGTTTTCAATGCAACCCAGAAGAATTGAAAGCAAATTTGCTGATTTGGTCTCTGTTCATTGAGGAAGGTTACATCATATTTCCTTATTCCTACTCTAATACCATTATTCTGCATTTTTCCTGGTGAATTTGCTAATTTAAGAGGCATAAAGTATCTGGAGGACCAACAATAGCACTCAGGCAAGGTTCAAACCCTATTGTCGACTCCATAATCTAGACTTGAAAACCTGAGCACGTGCATCCCTTGGTACATTGAGAATTTAGAGGGTCGAAAGCACTCAAAGGTGCGTTGGTGATGGGCAAAGACAAGGTTTGATACAAACCTACTTAAGCTAATTTTGGTGCAGTAAATATTCATTGTTGGCCATTTAGAAAACATTGCTTGTATCTTTATTTGATCAGTCATGGGGATTTCTAGTTTGGTACGAAAGTAGAAGGTGTGTGAATCTTCAACAGTTCGTTTGTCTCCTGAATTGGATATATCTGAAGAAGTGTTGGTGTAGGTACTTCAAATAATTATTTTATTAATTTCGATACTTGCATTCGAAAGGAAGATAATCCACAAGGGTATTTCCTTTTGATAGCCATCATTTATGCTTTGAAAGTGATTATGCTGGGGTTTTTTGTGGGAATGACAGAGTTCAATGTTCATAAGAATTGGGGACTGTTTATATTCTTTAAAGCTGCAGCAATTTGGCATTATTTAGGAGTTTAGTGGAAATTGTTTCAAGCCAAGACTATCTTTTGTAGATCGAATTGGTGTATTTTCTTAAAGGTTGTTCATATCAGAGATTGTTATTGAACTAGATTGAAGTTGTTGCCAAGACAAGTTCCCTTGGATTCAAGGCTGGTACAGGAAAATATCTTTTTGAGGCCTAAATTGCTTGTAGCTTTGTTGGAAGTTAAATTCTCACGTGAATTGAATAAAATTCATTTTTGAATGAGGAGTCTGTGTTCCGAATATCACCATTCTTTGTGTGTTGAATCTATTGCAAGCTAGTTGATTTGAAGTTGTTGCCATAAGTTTATATAAAAGAGCAATTGGTGTCCATCTTTTCCTCATTGTTTTACTATTTTTTGAGGTTAAAAATGGCTCCAATTGGTGCAATATTAGAGTTAGTGGACAATCTAATACTCTCTACTATGGATAATACAGTCAAAATCAACAAGGATTTTCTCACTGATATTCATAGTTGTTTACAAAATGCACAAGAAAATATCGATCTTTTGCAACTTGAATCACAGCTACAGCAAGAAGAGCTACATCAAAATAGACATCATTCTGAACCTATTTTTGTTCAGAACATTGAGACAACCACCCATCAGCAGCAAGTCAATAATGTTACAGTTCATTCAAATAACGCAGCAATTGTACATGCAGATGCGAAAACTCAGTCTGCACTTCCCAAGCCCATCATCAGACCTTGGGAACAGCTTGTCCACAACAAGCACAGAACTGGTCTTGGATATGACAAGGACTTGTCCTTTCATATTCTAGACTACTCAAAGCCCATTCAGTTTCAAAGTGTTGGATTTATTCATGACAGTTCACCTGCTCCTCATGACAGTTCGCCTCCAACTGTTCCAGATTCTATCCTTCTTCCACAACAACAACAACAGATTGTGAAATGCCAACACTATGACCGAGTTGGCCATCTGAAAGATCACTGTTTTGATCTTCATCCATGTAAGCACTGTCATAAAACTAGTCATTCTTCAAACAGATGCTTCAAAAACAAACGTCCT